>BQNB010050059.1:0-37500 GCA_026074375.1 Tanacetum coccineum | reverse complement strand
AAAGATTATCCTCTTCAGAGTCATAGCCGTCACTATCAATACAACGGTATATCTAATCATACGACAGCAAGAAATATATCATCTCCCTCCATAAGAGAGTTACTATCCTTTAAGGGGATCAGGAGATGGGGAGGAAAGATTCGATTTTTTGGGCATCAGAAATTTCAGATTTAAGTTACTTCCTGAAAGGTCAAAGGAGAAGAATTTTCGTAAAATAAATTCTTAATTTGAAGAATATCTTCCTTTGGGTCAAAGTTGGTTTCAGCACTCCTCTCCTGGTGGAATTGGATTGATAAGAGCGAGTTCACCGGCGAACTCCTCGAGAAGGAAATCAATCTTAGGTGAAGTTATCACGGTATCTTTATTATGCAATGATTCTATTAAATCAGAATCAGCATTAAAGTGATCATTTTCATTTCTCGGTGGAATTTAATCGAGATCTTCTAACACCTCATTAAAAAGCGGATTAATCTCACTAGAAAAGATTTCTTCATCAAATTCGAGAAGAGGGTTCGAGTAAATTTTAAAATTTTCTACCGGAACATCTTCCTCAGGGAAGGATGATCTCGTCATCACTAGATGTATTATCTGCATATAGAATAAAAAGAGGATTAGAGAAAATCTCAGAATCATTGTTAAAATCAGGAGAATTATCACAAAAAGGCAAATCACACTCGCTTACGTAATTGGATAAATCCTCAAATTCACTTGGGGTTAGATTAAGGTTCTCAATACTAGACTCAATTTCTTCGTCCGAGTCTGTTTCCGAAATAGTGTTAAGATGCTCATCCTCCCTTACGAGAGAGTCCGTAATTGGTAAGTCGAGTGTGATTGAATCTGATGGAGGAGTTTCATCAATACTCTCTCTGTAGAAATCGCCATCATGTTAGATAGTACAACAGGGGAGGTTTCCAATATGAGAACTATCTTTGCTCTTCCTTCTTTAGTTGTTTCGAAAGTTTTACCAAGAGTTGGTAAATCTTTAAAGAATTGAAGCAGCAATTCTTGCATACTTTCTGTATCAATCTGCTTTTCTACCAAAGTTTGCATAACTGTACGAATACTCTCCTCATATAGCAATACTACAATACTCTTTTCTTCAGGAGGTTGATTATTATTTTTCAAAATGGTTTCGTATAGGATTTTATTAGTTTCCTCTTTAGCAAGCAACATTTCTGTACTTATTTCATGTCGAGGTGATGAATGACGGGTACTGCGGAGGTTGGAATTGGTCACACACCGGACTGAATTAGAATTATAGGCATAATTTGGGCTAATTGATATTTTGATTCTCGGTTGACATTCAAAAGTTGCATGTGGACCCCCCATAGTATGTCAACAAACAAAGATAGTTGCTGTGGAAAACTTGGTGAAGTTTGTGAATAAATTATCATGGTTTTGAATTTAACTACTTGGGTCCTGATTGTAATCAAACTGGAACTTGTGATGGACAATCGAACCATTATGAGCGTCGTTTACCACATAACTCACAAGCTTGTACATGATCTTCCAATATTCAATCCTACTCAAAACTTCAACAGAAGAAAAGTTAATTGGTCAGATGATTCCCATGAGAATTAAATCAATTGGGTGATTATGGAAGAATTTTTGTGAGTATTTTTTTTTTATTAAAAACAAACGAACAATATTTTGGTAAACGAAGTCAAATTGAACACGGTAGCTCTTTTAAATAAGCTATTTAGCCCTTTTATAATCTGTCAAAGTCAAAAACAAGCATTTTCTAAGTCTGCTAGTTCAATGAGCTTATTCTGGGCGTATTTTTAGCTTTTATAAAAAGTTGTTTTATTAAAAAGTCTTATATTAGCTTATTAGTTAACTGTGCAAAAAGAAAAAAATATATAAAATAAAAATAATTAAGGTGTTGGTGTAGAGGGAGGACTCGAACCCGAGACCTCTACCTTAACAACACGACACCTTAACCAACTACTGCGCCTTGGGGATCTTTTACTGTTCGACCCTAGGGGTTGCATTTTAGGATTTATAAAAAAACGGGTTTTTAGCCAATAAGCCTTTATAAGCTGTTTGGCCTTATTAACTGCTTAATTCAAAAGCCAGTATTTAAGAGTCACAATTTTTTTGCATCTTCATAGCTAAACATATTATTCCTGCATTTTTTCCAAATTTAAATAAATCTGATTTACTATATTAATATTTTTATTTAGAATAAATTCTGTTCCTGCGAGGCGTGAATTGAACTTCGTGTTGAGATTTGTGATCGGGATTTTGAATAGTTCAAGATTTTTGATTTGGCTTTTATTTCTACAATTATAATGCAAAAACAATGCAAAGAAAAGCAAACAATTTAAGCAATTAAAGTTTAAAGCACGAAAACGTTAACGTGAATCTAAAAATGCGAATTAACAAGCAATAAATCAAATATAAGCCCTACAAACTCAAATTCAATTTTTATAAATCCTACATGACTTAAAATAATTTTAGAAAAAAGAATTATAATTTTTTGACTTTTATTTAATTTATGGTGAATTAAAAACTGATTTAATCTAAATAAAATATAAAAAATAGTAAACTAATTATTAAAAATCTGTAAAAATGCAAGAAAATACTTTAAGCTATGAAGAATGCAACAAAAATAAGTCTCTTGAAAAACTGCTTATAAATAAGCAATTAATAAGCCAAACAACTTATAAGGCTTATTAGCTAAAAACCCTTAAAACCAAATGCAACCCATGGTCTAACAAAAAAGACCCAATGTTGCAGATGGTTAAGGTGTTGTGTTGTAAAGGTAGAGGTCTCGGGTTCCAGTCCTCCCTCTACACCAACACCTTAACTGTTTTTATTATATATTTTTTTTCTTTTTGCACAGTTAACTAATAAGCTAATATAAGACTTTTTAATTAAACAACTTTTTGTAAAAGCTAGAAATAAGCCCGGAATAAGCTCATTGAACTTGAAGACTTAGAAAATGCTTGTTTTTGACTTTGACAGATTATAAAAGGGCTAAATAGCTACTTGCAGGCTTATAAATAAGCTAGTAAATAATGATGAAACTCCAAAATAAGCTGAAACAGATCAAGTTTATACTACAATAAGCATATGTAGCCAAAATGAGATCGTTAAACATCTAATAACTAACTTAGATTAGAGCTTGAAAATGGACTTTTAACCTTTTTGAAAATGATGCATATGACAGATTTAAGCTAAAAACACAAGTAACAATTGCAGTCTTGAAACAACTTCTTCATAATGCAAATCTATACTAAAATGAAACCAAAAACAACACTTATGAATGCAAGTTGACCATAATCAATTACAAGCAGTTAGAAAAACTTATAAGACCACAGATTCTAAGATCATTTAGGGAAAACCTTAAAAATGACTTTCAAACCATAAAAACTTTTGAAAACAGTTCCTAATACCTTAAAAGAGCTTATTGGATTTGGCTTATCAACCAATGTTGACAATAAACAGCACTAACCAAGGTTAGTGCTGCTGTCCCAAACACCCCTTTAAAATTATAAAACTCATTTTAAACTTTTAAAATAGATTTCTAAAGAGTGAAAAGTGAAAATCAGATAAGCATAAGTTATTTAGATTATAAATGAGCAATAACATCATAGTGATAAGCACTAGAATAAGAAGATTCAAATAAGTAGTTTAAGGCAATATTAAGCAGTTTAAATAAAATCCAAACCAAAAGACATAAAAATTAAAACATAAATATAATAAGCATTTAAAAAGATAGAATAAGCAATAATTAAGCATAAATAAGCAGTAAATAAGCAGTGACAGAAATAAGCTGTAAAATGGAAAATTAGAACTCACTTGATCCTTTTTGGTACAATGCTTGGAAAGTAAATTGACAATATTTAAAAGACAGAAAACGTTAAAAAAATGTAAATAAGCAATAAGCTATACTACTCCTAAGCTAGATGTCCCTTCTGTGTGACATTCTTTTTCCTTTTATAGGGGAGTGTTGTGAGGTGAAATTGCCAAGGTCTTCAATTCTTCCAAATCATGCCAAAATTGCTTATGGAAAGCAATAATTTTGGCCAATCAACATTAAATTGCATCTTATCGCTTTTGACTTTCCCAAAATTCTTTGTCGTGTCAATTCGCCCAATGAGAGTCCTTGAAAGTGCCACGTGGCTCTGGGGGGGTGCATGGGAGTTATAGGAGAGTGAGTGTGATCGTTCGAAAACTATGGGAAGGGTGGGTTAGGATTGGTTTGGGCCTTCTCGCCTTTCACGGTATTAATTAATATTCTTTCAAAATTATTGTTAATGGGCGTTAGGGGTAAAAGTTGTAGGACTGCTGGTGAAATTGTGTAGGGACTGACGGTGATTTAGTCTGGGGACTAACGGTGTAATGGGTTGAGGGATAAAGTGGTTATGGTTTGGGGCTGCTTGTTGGGCTTTTGGGCTGTTTGCCCTTTTTTTGTTTATTTTGGCTTTTTTATGATAACCGGGCTTGATAAAGGCTTAATGGGCTGACCTTGGCCCTTTAACTTGGGTTGGGTTGGCCCATAAGATGCATAAGCCTTTGGCTTTGGTTTTTCTACGCCTTTCCCATCCGTGCCTCGATTTTTTTTTTTTTAGGTTTTGTCTGGTTTTGGCTTCTTTTTTTGTCTTTTTGTCGATATCCGTTACCTGCACAGTAAATAACACAAAACAAGCATATATTTGGCATTTTATATCCGTTTTTGGTTAATTAAGCTCGTTTTATTAAGATAAAGGTATGTGTATTTACGCACATACCAACATGCTATAAAAAACACAAATGTGATTAAATTAGGAATGTATCAAATTGACACTAGGACAACACAAAGTAGAGCATCTCAGTTGCCTCAGACATCTAGGAATACTAATCCTCGCGTGTCTACCTCTACAGAAGTAATTCACAGAACTAATGTTAGCAGACCATTGCTTAGGAGCAATCAAATAAAAGATAAGGTCATTCCAAACAATAGTCAAGTGAAGTTTATGAAGACTGAAGTAGAAGACCACCATAGGATTTCTAGTATTTCTAATAAAAGAAAGTCTGTAACTACGTGTAATGATAGTTTAAAATCCAGAATTTCGAATGTTAATGTCGTTTGTGCTACTTGTGGAAAATGTGTGTCTAATTCGAACCATGATGCTTGTGTTTCTAAATTTATCCATGATGTGAATGCTATAACTAAGAAGCCTAAAGTAGTGCCTATTAGTACTAGACAACCTAAAAGTCAAGCAAACAAATCTATTGCAACACCCCCTAAGAAAACAGTTGCATCAGACTTCACTATCCAGAAACCTAAGAGTTACTTCAGGATGCTATATGAGAACACAAATAAGGCATGAAAATGGTGGATAGAAAAACAATGTTCCTCAGGATATATTTAGAGGCCTAAGATAAAAACAATTTGGGTGCCTAAAATTAAGAATGAAAATGTGAAAAAGAGAGTTAGTTTTGCTATAGATAATGCGTCTAGGATAACTAATGTCTTGAAAATCACAAATACTTTAGGATCTAATTTGTCAAATGTTCCATCGTCCTCTAATTCTCTTGCAGATTGTTCAACTCATCCTATTCATTGTTGACTTTAGATGCACAAAGCATATGACGGGCAATCTAAAGCTGTTGTGCAATTTTGTTAAAAAATATTTAGGTACCGTTTGTTTTGGTAATGATAAATTTGCTCTAATTCTTGGTTATGGAGATTTGGTTCAAGGAAATATCACGATCAACAGGGTTTATTACGTTGAAGGCCTCAATTACAATCTCTTCTCGGTTAGTCAATTTTGTGATGCGGATTTGGAGGTTGCTTTCCGAAAATCTACTTGTTCTGTTAGAGATCTTCAAGGAAACGACTTCCTCACTGGTAACCGTGGATTTTATCTCTATACAATTTCTCTTTAAGAAACGACTTCATCAACTCCAATTTGTTTCATGGCTAAAGCCTCATAAACTCAAGCATGGTTATGGTATCAAAGACTTTCTCATCTTAACTTTGACTACATCAACTTGCTTTCAAAGGAGAATATCATGATTGGTTTACCTAAGTTGAAATATGTCAAAGATCAACTATGTTCCTCTTGTAAAATGAGTAAATCAAAAAGAAGTTCATTCAAGATAAAGGTTGTTCCAAGTTCAAAAGGACGGCTAAATTTGCTTCAAATGAACTTATGCTGTCCAATGCGGGTTGAAAGCATAAATGGGAAGAAATATATTCTGGTAATTGTTGATGACTACTCCAGATATACTTAGACTCTATTTCTACGATTCAAGAATGAAACATCAGAAGTTCTAAAAGATTTTCTCAAGGTGATTCAACGTAATCTTCAAGCTCAAGTGATTTCTATTCAAACTGACAGAGGCATGAAGTTCTTAAACAAGACACTACATGCATATTTCAAAGAAGAAGGAATTGAGCATCAAACATCTACTCCTAGAACACTTGAACAGAAAGACGTTATCGAAAGACGAAACCGTACTCTGGTTGAGGCTGCTCAAACGATGCTTTCTGCTTTTAAACTTCCTTTGTTCTTTTGGGCTGAAGCAATTGCAATCGCATGCTATACTCAAAAACAGATCAATCATAATCCTGACACATGAGAAAACTGCATATCACATCATCAATGTCAGAAAACCTTCAATCATGTTAATACAAATAATGTCTAAAAACATTATTTATATTTTTTGACCTCTCAATGTTTTGATAATAACAAAATGTAAAAACGTTTACGATAAAATTAAACGTTTACAAATTATTAATCGTAAAATTCCATTTCTAAGATTAGTAATCACTTAAGGTATGAACAAACAAATCATTAAGCATGATTAGTGATCAAAAAGATATTTTTCTCTTATCCATTACATTTTTTCAAAAGATTTTCACAAAATTAATTATACAAAATATTTTCTAATTAAAGGAATTAGGTTTTATTAAAACTTAAATTTAAAATTCAACTCCCCCCACCCCCCCCAAATGGAAGATTCCATATACCAGTACAATCTTCTCCACAAAAAGAACAAAAAGGATTGCGAGAGTCTACCTGGAGGCCCCCTTATAGGCCTGGCGGCCCCCTTATATATCTGGGACCGCCGAGACCGCCGCCAATTACCGTTGGTTTTTCCTGCCTATAAGTACTACTCCATCCCTTGCTAAAAAATCAAACCTCTTTGCACAAATTTTCTCACACTTCTTTCTCTCTCTAAAAACCGTCTTTCTCTCACTAAATATCTTGATCACTAAACATTCTTGATCTTTGGTTCAAGTGGATCTAATCTCTTCTCTCATCTTTTCCCTTCATTCAAGTGCAAGGGAAGAAACTCTGTATTCGCCAAGAAGAAACGCAGTGTTGATTAGTGATCTCTCCTCTTTTCTTCTAAGTACCAAATCTCTATTGTAATTATTTTGTGTATTTATGTGATTCGGATAGTGTGTAAATCCAATAGTGTAGATCTCATGTCCCTTAGTGATTGTGTATTGATTGTGAAGTGGTTATGTTTAGATTAGGACTCGTCATTTAGCTTAGGTGTCGGAAAATAACGTAAGCGACGTGTAAACGGTTTTCTACGCTCTGAAGGGAGCTTGTTGACATAGTGAAATCTCGAGTAGGATACTCGGGGAGTGGAGTAGGGCGAAGAAGAGCTTCGTAGCCGAACCACTGTTAAGTGTTTGTAGCTTAATTAGCTTAACAATTTTAGCTTATGCACATCATTAGGATTCTAGAACAGCTTTTGGTTTGAAATTTGAGCTTATTTTGAGCATTTTGCAAGTGTTTAAGTGAAAGTGAGCTCAAAAGCTTACTTTTTGTAACAGCTTTTTAATAAGCTGTTTTAGAGCTTAATTTTAAGTTTCAGCTTATACTTGTTTTGTTAAAAATGTTTAAAAATGTGTCTTCTTTAAATTATAGTAATTAGTTTTTGCAAAAAGTGAAAAATAAAAAAAATAACAAAATGGGATGTGTTGCCAGACTAGAACCCACGACCTCTCCCTCACAAGCCCAACGTGTTAACCATTTGCTTCAATAGCTCATCCAGTGACTTTCCCCCCATTTAATATTAGTAGTCTTTTTCATTTCCTTTTTTATGTATAAGCCGTAGCTTATACAAGCTTATTTAGAGCTTATTCTTTAAGCTGGGGATTTGGTCATATTTTTCCTAAGATCTTTGTTACATTTTGCACTTTCCCTGAATTTTCCAAATTTTTCTCTTTATTTTATAATTTTCTATGATTTTTCGTAGGTTTAAAAATTAAGAAATCAATAAAAAATAGAAAAAAGTTTCAGAAAATTACAAAAAAATAGTTTTTAGTTTTATAAAAATTACTTTAAGGTTTACATTCAGTAAAATCAATCTTACACCTTTTAGATCTCAATTTTCATTTTTGAGCTTTTATTTTTAACTTTAAAAATAGGATTTTAATTTTAAAAATAGTTAAAAATAGTTTTCTGAGTTTTTATGTTATTTTAGACTTTTCTAAGGCTAAAAATCATTTTTCTCTCTTTTTAGGACTTAATTTGTTATTTTTTTGGATTTAATTAGATTTAAATAGTTTTTAATTCAAAAATAATCAAAAAAATGTTTTTCTTTTTTCTTAAAATTTTCTTTTATCCTATTTTAGGTTTAGAAATTTAGTTTATCTTTTTAGGAGTTAATTTTAGTGTAATTGCTTATTTGTCGCTTTTAGTTGCTCCCGTTAATTTGTTTAAGTGTTTAATAGCTTTTAATTGTTCATTTTAATTGTTGCTTTTAATTAGTAGTTATAGAAACTAAAAAATATCTTCTCTCATTCAAATCACAATCCGAGCTAAAACGTGGTTTCAATTTCACAAGTCGTTGGGGAAACGACCCGGGTGATCATACTTCCCGGTTAAATATACGTATTATATATTATATATATCTTTTCGAGTAAAATTTCCTTAGGGAATTTTCTTAATTGCTCTTGTGGTATTATATCGTGTATTTTATCGCGTATCAGGGTGATAGCGGTGAAGAAGATGATGAGAAAGTCAATAATGAAACGTGTCTAGTAGCTCAAGCATCAAGTGAGGTATGTTCCGAATCCTCTTACTTTAGTGATGAAAACTCGTTAATAGATGATTTAGTATTAGATAATGAATATGATAAACTATGCAAAATGAATTTAAATATAATCACTAAATATAAAAGACTAAAAGCTACTAGAGATAGCCTAGAAAAGGAAATTAGTACTCTAAAAGAAAAAGTGTCAACACTCGAGAAAAACAAGGAATTTGATCTCGAATGTTTAAAATGTCATATGCTTAAAATTGAAAATGAATAGCTTAAAGAGGAAGCTCTTAAACTAACCAAGTTTGAAAAGAGCACATATTGCTTAAATGAAATGTTAAATAATCAAAAACCCTTCGGTGAAAAATTAGGGTTAGGTTTTAATTCATTTGAAGCATCATCTAGTGAAACTAATGAAAACACACTTTTTAAAACTTAAGAATAAGCACAAAAATAAGCAAATACAAGTGGTCGAATGCTAAACTAAACTTAAAACACTAAATGGCTAATTGTTAAGCAATTTCAAACACAATAAGCAATTACAAAGCACAAATAAGCCAACACAAGTAAACTACTAGATCTATTAACCATTAGTGACCAAAAATAAGCTAACAAAATAAGCTAAATGAGCTTAAAAGGGAAGAATTTCCTAAAAAGCTATTAAACTTAATTTCCTAAACTAAAAGTGACAATAAGCTTAAATAAGCTCCTACCCTAGTTAAATAAGCTAAAATGGATTAAAACTAACCTATTGAGCAGGACTAAACTTAAATAAGGTAAATCCAATAAGCCAAAAAGCTTAAATAAGCAAATAAGCTTTTTGGCTCACAACTGTTACCCAAACAGCCAAAAGGGGACTTTTTAAGCTTATTTTTAAGCCCCTAAATGGATCCTTATGGACTTAAGGCTTATAACACAGAAAATATTGGCCAACAAACTACTAGAATCAACAATTGGAAATGAGTTTGAAACTCAAATAAGCAACTAAAAGGGCTTATGAAAAAGTTGTTTTTCAAAAATTATGCAAGACTTAACCTTTTTTACTTGGAAAATGACAATTTTTGAGCTTAAAATAAGCTAAGCAAACAGAACCTTATGGACCTGAGACCTCAAAACAGATTGAATTTGAACATCAAAGAACTTATATCAACAATCAAAAGTTATTTTGAAATTCAGGTTAAGCCATAAAAGCAAATTGAAAAAGCAGTTTTTTAAAGAAAAGATACTTAACAACTTGTTTGACAGATTTTGATAAAACAAAAGTAACTCTAAGGCAACTATCCTACTGCATTTTAACATTAATAACAACACAAAAACAAGACTTAAAAACTGGTTTTAAAAGCTTAATCAAATATGCAATATGAAACTGATTTTAAGCCCATAGATGTAAACACCTTTTAGACCAAACTTAAAAACAAACTTTAAGACTTTGGAACTTTTGAAAACAGCTTAAGAACAACTTAAAAAGGCTTGTACAAGTTTCCCAAGTGACCCAAATGGTTTAAAAACCTGTTTTGACCCACTTTAACACCTTATGCCAAACACCCCTTTAAGTGTCAAAAACCTATTTTAAAGCTGATTAACAAAGTTTTAAGCAGAGATTTGTGAAAACAGATAAATGTTATTAGCAAAATAAGCATAAATGAGCAATTCTAAACAAGAGATAAGCACTAAAATAAGCAAATAAGAACTAAGCAAATTTAGCTAAATTGGACAGTTTTAAAGTAAAACTTAACTAAAAGACATATAAGCAATAATCAAAGATAAATAAGCATAAAGTAACATAAATAAGCAATAAAAAGCAGGAAATAAGCAATAATAAGCAGATGAACAGTAAATAAGCAAAAATTGAAAAATAGAAACTTACAAAACCCTTGCTCAAAACAGGGTAAATAAGTGATCTACAAGCTCTAGCTTGTCAAAGACAAGCTAGTATGGTCTATAAGCTCTTCCAAGGCTAGCTTATCATCCAACAAAAGCTGTGGTAATTTGGAGTGACTGTTTTTGTGATTTTTTTTGGATTTTTAGACATAATTGAAAACAAGTGTTTATATAAGCTTTCAATGGTTCAAAAACTTATACAAGAGCTTAAAAAATAGTATTTAAAAGACAATTAAGGTAAATGACAGTAATTAAAAGAAAACTTGAAATTTCATTAACTTAAAAAGATTACAATGCAAGAAAGTTTAAATGACAGTAAATTAAAGACAAGTTAATTAAAATGGCCTAAACTTTGTTAATATAATACTGGACTTAACAAAATCCGACAAAAAACTATAAGCTATAAGGGTCCTATATTTATACTAAAAACCTAAGTCTTTTTGTTGTGTTTTTTCACTGAGAGAGTTCAAGCAGCTGTGTTTATTGTGTGAGTAGAAACCCAAAATCAATCTTGGCCATCAATCTTTCTTTGTGCCCAAGTCATATGATCATAACCATTGATTTCCTTGTCTTTTTCATGGGCGAATAGGATTGTAAAGGATTGCCAAGGTGGCAATTGTTGGTTTTTTTTGGTGTGGGGTTAAGATTGGAGAGTGATGTTTTGTCAAATGGTGCAGGGGACGAGGTAGGAAAGTGACAGGGTAGGGATGATGAATAGTGCCAAACGTTTGGCGGGAAAATTTGTTTAACTGTGTGCAGGGTAAAAGTTTGGTGAGTTGACAGGTTAGTCCCCTCATTTTGATTAGAGTGTTTGCAAGAATCGTCCTTTGTGGTGTTAAGTTTTTGTGAATTGGCAAGTTAAGCCCCTGAACTTGTACACATGAATTGCAACCACAGTCCTTGGAGGACTAACAATGAAAGGGGGTTAACAGCCATTTGGCTTAACGTGGTTAACATTGTTTTGGGCCTAGTATTTGGCAGATTGGGCCATGTTTGGTAAAGAAGGGTTTTGGGCCTTTTAAACTTTTAAGGCTTAATAGTCTTTGTTATTAATACTTAATGGGTTGTCCCGGCCCATTAGATAGGTAAGGGTGGGCCCATTAAGTATTTCTTCTGTTACGGCTTTGGCTTTGACCTTTGACTTTTCCAGGGTTGACTTTGACTTTGACTTTACATGTTTTTCCATTCCGTGCTCGGTTTTGTCGTTTTTGGCTTTATTTTTCGTCATTTTGTCTAATATCCGTTTCCTGCACAATATAAATGAAAATATATACATACAATATATTTTTGGTACGTTTTTTGTCATTTAAGTCCGGTTTTTATGGAAAATGGTATGTGTAATTAAGCACATACCAACAAGACCCCTTCACCAACTCACATTAAAGCTATGGAAGAAACTTGTGTTATTTACTGTGGACCGCATCCTTACTATGAGTGTCTTGCTATCGATGGCAACACTTTTAATGCTTCTGCAGCCACAGGGACCTACAATAAAGGAGGTTCCGGATACCGTCCTCAGGGAGAAACTAATTATCATGCTAGCAATCAAATGAGACCACCCAGTTTTCCTCAACCGAATGTGCAGAACAATCAGAACCGGTATAATCAGAATCAAGGATACAATCAGAATCGAGGAAATAACTTTAATCAAGGAAATTAGAATTATCAAGCTCCGCTTAATCAAACTCAAGTTGAACCCTCAAATGATTTCTCGAACTACATGAGGACTAATGATGTTAATATGAGAGCTATGCAAAATCAAATAAGTAATATGAAGACACAATTAAAGAATGAAATCTAAACTACAATAATGAATCAGAATAATGAGCTGAAGAACATTATGAGCAGCTTTATTCAAATGCATAGTCCCTCGGGTTCAGGATCACTTCCTAGTAATACCATTGCTAACCCGAGAGGTGACTTAAAAGTTATTACAACCCGAAGTGGTGTTTCTTATGATGGACCTACGATTCCACCTCCTTTTTCTCCTCTTCCAAAGGAAGTGAAACGTGAACCAGAGGCGACAAAGGACAAGGTGCAAGCTACAAGTTCAGGAAGTGCCGCACACGTCCAACCTTCGGTTGTCCAAGTTCCTATTCCAGAGCTCGATGTTGCTCTAAAGCCTAATCCTAAACCTTTGATTCCTTATCCTTCAAGGCTTAACGACCAAAAGCTCCGAGAAAAAGCTAATAATCAAATGTTGAAGTTCTTTCAGATCTTTCCAAGATTACATTTCGACATTAGCTTTGCGGATGCTCTTCTTCACATGCCTAAGTTCGCTTCTACGTTTAAGAGTCTCCTTAGTAATAAGGAGAAATAATTTCAATTCGCAAATACTCTATTAAATGAGAATTGTTTGGCGGTGCTCCTTAAAAAGTTTCCCAAAAAACTTAGAGACCCCGGCAAGTTTCTTATTCCTTATGATTTTCCGGAGCTAGATAAGTGCTTAGCCTTAGCCGATCTTGGCGCTAGCATCAACTTAATGCCTCTTTCCGTATGGAAGAAGCTTTTTCTCCCGGAACTTACCCCTACTCGCATAACTCTCGAGCTCTCAAACCGATCGGTTTCTTATCCGGTTGGTGTTGCCGAAGATGTCTTTGTGAAAGTAGGAAAGTTTCATTTTTTGGCCGACTTTGTTATCGTTGATTATGATGTCGATCCTCGGGTTCCCCTCATTCTTGGGAGGCCTTTCTTGAGGATGACACAGGCATTAATCGATGTACATGGCGAAGAATTAACTCTTCTAGTCAATGATGAAGCCATAACATTTAATGTCGGACACACTTTGAGATACTCTTATAGATATGATGATGAATCGGTTAATCGAATCGATGTCATAGACGTTTCATGTGAGGAGTATGCTCAAGAGGTGCTTGGATATTCAGATAGTACTAAAAGTGGCAATCCCACTCCGTCTTCATATCCTATCATTACTACCTCTTCACCCTCTCTCACTCCTTTTGATGGAGGTGACTTCGTTTTAGAAGAGATCGAAGCTTGTCTTACAAGTGATTCAATTCCACCGGGAATTGATGATGCCGACTTTGATCCGAAGGGAGACATTATTCTACTTGAAAAGTTATTAAATGATTATCCATCATCTCCTCTCCCTCTGAAAGAACTTAATTTTGAGGAACTTAAAATAATAAAATCTTCTATTGATGATCCTCTGGAGCTTGAGCTTAAGGATTTACCTTCTCATCTTGAATATGCATTTTTGGAAGATATTGATAAATTACCCGTCATAATTGCTAAAAACTTAAAAGATGATGAAATGGCCCGCCTTCTAAAGGTTCTAAAGTCACATAAGCGTGCCATATCTTGTAAAATCTTCGACATTAAGGGCATTGACCCTCAATTTTGTACTCACAAAATATTAATGGAGGATGACTTTAAACCGGCAATCCAACATCAAAGAAGGGTGAACCCAAAAATTTATGAGGTGATCAAAAAGGAAGTAATCAAACTCCTTGATGCCGGATTGATTTACCCTATCTTCGATAGTCCGTAGGTAAGCCCCGTTCATTGTGTGCCTAAAAAGGGATGTATGACCGTTGTGATAAATGAAGATAATAAGTTGATTCCTACAAGACTTGTCACCGGATGGCGTGTTTGTATTGATTATCGGAAGCTTAATGATGCTACTCATAAAGACCATTTCCTGTCGCCTTTCATCGACCAGATGCTTGAACGTTAGCAGGGAACGAATACTATTGCTTTTTAGATGGATTTTCCTGATATTTTTAGATTCCTATTGACCCGCAAGACCAAGAAAAGACCACCTTCACTTGCCCTTATGGGACGTTTGCCTACCGACGTATGCCTTTCGGCTTATGTAATGCTCCGGGCACGTTCCAAAGGTGTATGATGGCTATTTTCCACGACATGATCGAGGAAATAATGGAGGTCTTCATGGATGATTTCTTGGTCTTTAGGGATTCTTTCTCTTCTTGCTTCTCCTCTTTAGACAAAATGCTCAAACGGTGCGAAGACACCAACCTAGTTCTAAATTAGGAGAAGTGCCATTTCATGGTCAAAGAGGGCATTGTCCTCGGCCATAAGATCTCTAAATCTGGCATTAAGGTCGATAGAGCTAAAGTTGATGTAATAGCAAAGCTACCTCATCCCACTTCTGTTAAAGGAGTTTGAAGTTTTTTAGGTCACGTCGGGTTCTATCATTGATTTATTCAAGATTTCTCTAAAATTGCCCGGCCGATGACCCATCTTCTAGAAAAAGAAACCCAGTTCATCTTCTCGAAATAATATATTAAATCGTTAGAAACTCTTAAGAAGAAATTAATAGAAGCTGCGATTTTAGTTGCCCCCGATTAGGACCTACCATTTGAGATTATGTATGATGCTAGTGATTTTGTGGTAGGTGCAGTCCTGGGGCAACGTAAGACCAAATATTTTCAGCCTATATACTATGCGAGCAAGACTATGACCGGTGCTCAAGCTCATTACACTACTACGGAGAAATAATTATAAGCCGTGGTGTATGCTTTTGAGAAATTTCGATCCTATTTAGTCTTGTCGAAAACCATAGTGTATACGGACCACTCGGCTCTCAAATATCTTCTTGATAAGCAAGATGCTAAACCGAGATTTCTCTGGTAGATTCTCATACTCCAAGAATTTCATGTCATTATTCGTCATAAAAAAAGAGCGGAGAATCTCGCGGCCGACCACTTGTCGAGATTAGAAAATCCTCATCAAGGTGATCTCGAGAAAAAGGAAATTAATGAAACATTTCCTCTCAAGACACATGGAATGATATCTTTTCATGGTGATTCTAGTACCCCATGGTTTGCCTATATTGCAAATTACCATACGGGGAATTTTGTAGTGAAAGGGATGTCATCCTAACAAAAGAAAAAATTCTTTAAGGATGTGAAGGATTATTTTTGGGACGATCCCTACTTGTTTAGAATTTGTGTGGATCAAGTGATTAGACGATGTGTTTACGGCCAATAAGCCGTTGATATCCTCACGGCTTACCATAATAGGCCCACCGGGGGACATCATGGTGCGAACTACACCGCTAAGAAAGTCTTTGATTCTGGTTTCTATTGGCCGATGATTTATCGCGATGCCCATGACATGGTGAACTTATGTGACCCATGTCAACATCAAGGCAAAATATCACAAAAGGACGAAATGCCCCAAAATGCAATTCAAGTATGCGAGATCTTTGACGTATGGGGCATCGACTTTATGGGCCCGTTCCCGTCTTCTTGAGGGAACAAGTACATTCTCATGGCCGTTGACTACTTGTCAAAATGGGTTGAAGCAAAAGTGCTCCCCACTAATGATGCCTGAGTCGTCGTAAAATTCTTAAAATCCCTCTTCGCCCGATTTGGAACTCCTCGTGCTATAATTAGTGATCATGGTACTCATTTTTGCAATGACCAATTCGCAAAGGTCATGCTTAAGTATGGAGTTACCCACCGTCTTTCTACCGCGTATCATCCACAAACTAGTGGACAAGTGGAGGTTTTAAATCATGGTTTGAAACGTATCTTGGAAAGGACCGTAGGCGAAAATCGAGCTTCATGGTCAGATAAGTTAGATGATGCTTTATGGGCTTTCCGTATCACATTCAAAACACCCATCGGGTGCACTCCTTGTAAGCTTGTGTACGGAAAGGCGTATCATCTTCCTATCGAGCTTAAACACAAGGCCTATTGGGCCTTGAATCATTGCAATTTTGATCTCAAGTCTGTGGGTGATCACCGAAAAGTTCAAATGATAGAATTAAATGAACCCCGTGATCAAGCCTACGAGAACTGTTTAATCTACAAAGAGAAAACGAAGAAGATTCATGACTCCAAGATTAAGAACCGCGTTTTCAACATTGGTAATCGAGTTCTTCTCTTTAATTCTCGATTAAAGATCTTCTCGGACAAGCTTAAAACCCGTTGGACCGGACCATTCACTGTTACTCAAGTTTTCCCTTATGGTATTATCGAGTTATCTCAAACCAACATACCAAACTTCAAGGTGTATGGTCATAGACTAAAACATTATTTTGGAGGGGACATACCACCTATGGTTGTCCCGGATCTCTAAACCTTCCCCATAGACCACTAAATTCGGGGTCGAGTCAGGCTCGTAACTCGGTTAACAAAAACAAGCGCTTCTCGGGAGGCAACCCGTGTTTCTATCTTCTTTTTCTCTTTTCTAATAAGTGTGACGTGAGGAGGCTCGCCTCTTCCTTTCTTATGTTTCGTAGCTTGTGTTTTATGTTCAAGATTGCCCCAGATTATGAAGACTTTCGTGCTCGTAGTTTTGTCCATTGTTCACTCGAGGTTTACTCCTTAGCATGCTTATATATGGGAATCCAATATCCTAGATCTTATTGACTAACGTTTATCTATTAGCATAATTAATAAACGGCTTTAGATTTATGTAGAGACCCTTCTTAAAACATTGAGGACAATGTTCAGTTCTAGTATGGGGGGCAATTTGTCGATTTGATCGTACCTGCCGTTATAGTATAGGGGTATCTATCGATTTGATCTTACTTGCATTTGCTTTGTCTTTACGTAACCCCGTTTTGCCACAAAAAATATTTGATTTTATGCTAAAATTAAAAATAAAAAATAAAATAAGTGTTTTGACACGAATTTTTGACTTTCCGATGGTGAGAATAAGAATAAATTTTGACTTGATCGAGCATGTTGCGCTCTAGCTTGCCCCTTAACCTATATAAATGAAAGCTTTTGCTAGTCTTTTATACAAGAAGCTTTAAAACGCGAATTCTAGCTTGAAAAAGCCAAGAGTTTGCAAGTTTCCATAATAGACTTTAAATATGCAAAGCTTGATTTTATTAGACTAAGCATTCGCGGATCTTTTTATTAAAGATTTTAAATTTGCGAAGAACGAAAAATGATAGAGTTGAATATAAGTTAGATGCTAAGCAAGGATTAGTTGGATATCTTAAGAGCTCATAAGTGTAATTTGTGGCTTTTCCTCCCCGAAGCTTCTAACCGGACTAATAATACGTGCTCTTTTCAGAAATTAGACAAGTTAGTGGTTTTATCACCCTTAAAAGTCCTTTTAAAATCAACATTTTTAGACTTTTTAGTCTTAGTTCAAATTTATACTTAAATTTTCTAAAAAGAAATTTTTTCTATATATCGTGGTAATGAAAAGTGTTAAAAAAAGAAAGAAAGAAAAGTAAATAAATAAATAAATAAATATAATAATACCTTGTCAGATTACTGGATCATGGTCGGCTCGCATACCGATGTGATAGTCTTCATATAAGGCAAGGTCCGAAGCCGAAATAAGACAACTAGATCATGGTCGGCTCGCGAAAGACCGCAGGACTTGAAATTTGGCTATAATAATAATAATTATGTAATAAACTGAAGCCGAAATAAGACCACTGGACCATGGTTGGCTCGCATACTGATGTGGCAATCGTTTAAAGGTAGAGGTAATAATAATAATAATAAAGCCAAATTTTGACTCCGGGGTTATCTAAATAAAGCCTCTGTTTCTGGACTCGTAGTTGAGTTGTTTCGGATGAAATAAAAAGGATAACCCCTAAATCATGCCAAATTAAAACCTTAATGTGGACCTTATTCTTACCATATCGTCTCTTTGGGAAAGGATTTCAAATTAATTATGGTCTAAACCGGGTTTACTTTATATTAATAAAGACATAACTTATTTGTCACCAATAATAATAATAAAACCCTTAGAGAATTTAGGAATAAGGAAGCGAAAAGTAGCTATGCATTCACAATTTGCATTTATGAGTAGTGTTAGCATCTTAACGTGTATTTAACAATGATTTCGTTTTTAAGCTTGGTTTGGGGCGGGTGAAAAATCGAGGACGATGAATTTATCCTTTTGGACACTATTTATAAGTGTTTCTTGTTCTGTGATCCTAAAAGTATAATTAAATAATGAAAATTAAGCATGTTGTCACTTGTAAAAAAAATAAAAAATAAAAAAATAAAAAATAAAAAATAATAAAAATAATAAATAAAAAAATGGTAGAACGGGGCGTTTCAAAACTAGTGATTTCTTAATCCCCTTAGATGAACACTTCGCTACTTTTCAGGGTAATTAGTCTAGGGGTTGAAATTTTTGGTTTTCTATGTGTGTATTTATGACATTGCGTGAAGACACCGCAATAGCGTATTAGGGGGAATTTTTTATATGTGTTTAATCACATATTAATTTTCTTTATTAAATGAGCTTAAATGACCAAAATAAATAGAAAATACATTGTATTTGTCTGTTTTGTTAAATGTATTGTGCAGGTGACGAATATCCACAAAAGGACAAAAATATAGCCAAATGAACAAAAACAAGCATGAGATTGGAAGAGCGTAAGAAAACGAAGCTGATGACGTATTCATCTTTACTGGGCCAACCCGTACCCGTTTTGTGGGACGGGTCAGCCCATAAATACTTTAACTAAATAAACCCTAAAAATCTAAATCCAATTCATAATAAATCCATTCCAAATCCAGCCCATGAACTGAGCCCAATCCATAAACCCGGATCCAAAGTCAATGAATTAAAATTCTCAGTCAAAATCACTGTTTATCTTCCCTCCTATTTTATTTACACAAAAACAAGTAACAGAGTAAATCTCCCACCTCCACACGCCTCCTCTCTGCTAGAAGGTCTACATGGCACTCCTATGACATCACATCAGGCCGCGCTGGCGATCCTGAGGTATTCTATTGGTTTAATGGACGTGGAAGAGATCTAAGGGCTTAAAAGGGTGGATTTAGAGTTTGTTATGAATCAAAGGTGGGGATTGATTCTTGATGACACTTCTTTTCTCCTTGAAGATTCTCTCCTCAACTATAAATACCCCAAGGAATTCACACAATAGGGCAATCTAGTTTTAGAGTAGTTTTAGCTTAAATTTATAGCTTATTGTATTTTCCTTATTGTAATTTCATTTTAAAAGCTTGTAAACTCTTAATCATTGATAAATTTTAGTTTCCTTTAACATTGTGTAATGAATTCATGTTTTTAGTTTTATGAAATTTTGTTTAATACGTGTTTAGAAATCACTTAATAAGCTCAATAAGCTCTTGTTACCTCATAAGCTAATACTTATTCAGTTAAGCTTGCTTATAGCTTAACTAAATAAGCTTTGTCACTTAAATCACCTCAAAATCAGTTTAAGCTTAATCATGGAAGATAAGCCAGAAATGGAAGGGCTTATAGGACTTTACCAGCTTATGTAAATAAGCTGGTGCTTGTAGATTGAGCTCTTAGAGCAATTTTAAGTCCTTGTTTTAAGCAAAGGACAAGGTATGATTACTTTTACCTTTTTAGCTTAATTTCCTTAGTAGCTTACTAAACTGCTTATTCTGTGCTTATTACTGTTGCTTATGTGCTAATTCTGTCTTATAGTTGCTTATTATGTTTGTTGAATCTAGTTTATAGCTTAGTTTAATCTGTTTTATAGCTTTAGGAGTTAAGTCTTAGTTTTATAGGTAAAGTGCTTATTGATTCTAGTTTTTAGCTATGGTTATTAGAAAGTTTAATTTGCTTATTTATCTTTAATTACTCTAGTACTTCCTCTGTTTTCATAAATCAATGCTTATTAAGGTCTAATTTTGCTTTAATTTGGAATTTCTAGATTTAAAGGGGTGTTTGGGTTAAGTAGTTTTGATATAGGAAAATGGTGTTCAACTTGTTTTTAGGGATCAAATCAGTTTTCATAAACTCTAAATAAGTCTAAAAACCAGTTTTCTTAAGCTTTGAATGAGTTTTGATAAGATTGGTAGTTTATTTCATAAAAAATCCAAGTCTGCTAGTCTAATAGTGTTTCAAACTGCTTATTTGATGCATTACTTAAAATCATACTAGAGTTGTGTTTTTTATGCTTAAAATCAGTTTCATTAGCTTCATTTTGAATCTGTTTTGAGTTATCAGTTTTTGGAATTACCTTTTAAAGTATTTTAGTTCAAAATCAGTCAAAGTTAAGTTAGTTATTAGTTGTTCTTAGAGGTCCAAAATTGCAGATAATTAGTGGTTAGATAATAGCTTAACTTTGATTAAGTTTGATTTAATTTAGCTTATTATAATCTATTCTTAGTCCGTTTCATGTTTTTAGTGTGTCAAAATCATTTTTGAGTCTTAAATTTAAGCTGCAAGTTGTCATTTCATCTCAAAAAGTCCAAAAACAAGTAGAGTAAACTGTCATTTTCATTTGTCTTTTCTAGCTTATTTCCTAATCTAGTTTGCTTATGTCTAGTTTATTTGAGTTATTAGAGTCTAGTCCTAATTTTTTTTTCAACTTTTAGCTTATTTTTAGTGCGTATTAGTTCATAAACTTAGCTTAAAAATTTGGTAAAAGTCCTTAATATCTCTTTTTGAGTCAAACTGTCTAAGTATGTCTAGCTGTTTCTCAACTTATATTATTTGCTTATTTTTAGTCCTTGGTGCTTAATGAGTCTGGGTTAGGGTCTATTTCAGCTTTTTGGTCTCCAATTTAGCTTATTGGTCTATTTAGTGCTTATTAAAATCCAAACAGTCTTAGCTAAATTTCTAAAAGTCTTAACTAGTAAACTGTGACTTTCAATTATACTTATCTAGCTTATAAATAAGTTTTGGCCTTAAGACTTTTATTAAAGATGCTTAATGTTGCTTAAACTTTAGCTGTTTAAAAAATAAAAATAAAAAAACAAATGTTTTACAAAAAGGAACAGTCACAGGACTCGAACCTGTGACATCCCCTTCAACACACACACGCTCTACCAGTCTGCCCTTGGGACTTTTTCATTAATGCTTTGCAACATTTATTTCTTATACTCATTTAACTTTTAGCTTATTTTGCTTATTGAATTTTAGCAGCTTATTGGTAATAGCTTTTTGATTTATTTTTCTTTGTAAACCTCATAAATAGGATCTAGAATTTTTATAAATTTTCTCAAATTTTTAGGATTAAGTTTAGTATTTTTTTAGTTTAATTTTTAGTCTTATTTGGTTTTAAAAATAGTTTTAATTAGTTTAAAAATTTATAAAAAATATTCTCTGTTATTAAAAATTAGTTTAATACATTTTAGTTTAAGAAATTTGCATTTTGAGATTTAAGAGTTCTATTTTGTCATTTTTAGTTAATTAGTTAGTTAATTTTAGTTAAATTTTAATTGTTTTAAATGTCGTTAGAATTTTAAATTGCCTTTGTTCCTAGATTAGCGTTCCTTTATGTTCTTTCCCTTTGCGTTATTAGATTTAGAATCCAAAATCTAAAATTTTGATTATTCAAGCACCCGATCACGAACCGAAACAAGATTTTCAATATTCACGCTTTGTTGAGAAAACGACCCGGGAACGATTTGAATTTTATCCTTTCCTAAGGGTAATTTTCTCATCAATACTTTCTGGAAATATATTTTATTAGTGATTAGCTTATTACTTTTCCACAAGAGTAATTCGCCTATTTGCTTTTACTATATATATATATATATATATATATATATATATATATATATATATATATATATATATATATATATATATATATATCGAAGAATCAAAAACCCCAAATAATAACCAAACCTTAATTTGTAGATCTTGAAATAAACCTTTGAATCAATGAATTAATACTTGTAACCACCTTAGATAACCTTGGAAATGAACCTAGTATGCTTGGATCTTGCAAGAAATCAAAGAAATGTAAACCTTAAAGAGGGTGTTTGTTGCCATTAGCAAGGAAAGGGAGAAAGAGAGATGAGAGATTTTTGATGAGGCTATGAAAAGATATGTGAACACTAAGTTGTTATAGTGTGATATTTATAGGACCATGGAAGGGTTTTATGGTATGTCTTGTAGTGTACATGTGACCAACACACACCAAAGGCGTGTGTGTATGTTTGCTCGGCCAAAAACAACACCACAAGGACCAAATTGTTCAAATTTCGGGTCATGGTTCTAGTTATGCTTAGTTAAGTGGTAAAATGCACTAGCTTAAGTCTTACATAAGTGTAAGAGTTACACGCTAAGACTTGCACAATAAAACAAGAGGGATAGGGACCTTATGGGATGTCACTATCTTATGTTTACTAGTCACATGTATGGGAATTTAAAAAAAAGATGCCTTTGAATTTATTTTGAGCTCAAGGTGTTTTAGTTTGGGCTTTAGGCATCTAAATATGAAAAGAGGAGAGGGCATGAATGAAAATTTGATGTTATAATACGAGATGTACGACAAATAAAGTTTACACGAAAAGATTACGGGTTTCCGGGTCTCCGTTTGACGTAAAACGCTAACAACGTACGACGTACGCGAAAAACGTATAAATCATAAATGAAAGTGAACGTGACCTACGTAACACTTTATTATGATTAATGCATATAACATGTAAACTAATCGAAGTTCGAAATCAGAACGCGTCCGATGACGTTTTTCAGATTTACGCGGGTTAACCTCCCGGTTTTACATCAAATTCCAACGTAACGTATAAAATTTTAAATAATGATAGGAAAAGTTTAAAATATTGACCTGTAATTTACGGGGTGTGACATCCTTCCCCCGTTAAAAGAGCTTTGTCCTCAAATCTTAATATGTAACTTTAGACGTAGATGCAGGGTTAGCAAAAAGATGAGGATACTTTTTCTTCATTTGGTATTCGCGCTCCCAAGTAAACTCAGGACCTCGTCTTGAGTTCCAACGGACTTTCACAATTGGGATGCGTCTTTGCTTTGGTCGTTTAATTTTTCGATCCATGATTTCAACCGGTTCTTCAATGAAATTTATCTTGTCATCAATCTGGATTTCATCCAACGGAATAGCTAGGGGTTCATCGAAGAAACACTTCTTTATATTGGAAACGTGAAAAGTACTATGAACCCGACTTAGTTGCTCTGGGAGTTCAGGTCGGTATGCAACTGTTCCCACTTTAGCAAGGATTTTGAAAGGTCCAATATAGCAAGGGTTCAACTTCCCCCGTTTGCCAAAACGTATCACCCCTTTCCATGGCGATATTTCAACATAACCTTTTCTTCAGCTTGAAATTCCAATGGCTTACGTCTCTTATCGGCGTAGCTCTTTTGTCTATTACGTGCAGCTTGAATACGCTTCTTGACTTGAATGATCTTTTCCGTGGTTTCATGAATAATCTCAGGGCCAATAAGCTGAGCATCCACAGCCTCAGCCCAACAGACAGGCGATCAACATTTTCGGTTGTACAGTGCTTCAAACGGTGCAGCTTTAATACTTGTGTGATAACTGTTATTGTAGGGAAAACTCCACCAAAGGTAGGTGTGTATCCCAACCTTTCCCAAAATCAATCACACAAGCACGCAGCATGTCCTCTAAAGTTTGGATGGTTCTCTCACTCTGACCATCCGTCTATGGATGATAAGCCGTACTTATATCAAATTGAGTACCTAGAGCTTTGTTTAGCGATTTCCAGAAATGAGATGTAAATTTACTATCTTAATCAAAAATAATCAAAACTGGCACTCCATCTCTTTAGACTACTTCCTTGAATTGTCTCGTCAACTTTTCCATTGAGTCGGTTTCCTTTATTGGTAAGAATTGGGCAGATTTGGTGAGTCAGTCAACAATTACCCAAATTGCATCCTAACCAGTTGACGTCTTTAGCAACTTAGTAACGAAATCTATTGTAATGTTTTCACAATTCCATATTGGGATCACAGGTTGAACCAACAAACTGGATGGTTTTTGGCATTCGGCCTTAAGTTTGGCACATGTCAGACACTTACTGACGTAGGTGGCAATCTCAGCTTTCATATTTGGCCACCAATACAGTTTCTTCAAGTCTTGGTACATCTTGTCTGATCTAGGATAGATCGAATACTTTGACTTATGCGACTCGTGCATAATCAAGGTTCTCAAGTCACCAAAACAGGGTATCCAACTTCTATTCTTCAAACATAATGTTCCATCGGCACGGGTCTTCAGATTTATAATCATACCACCTAAAAATTTTGGTTCTATATTCTCTTCCTTTCTCGCCTCAACCTGAGCGTTTAAAATTTGCACGGGAAGGTTCAAACTATTCGTCATAACCAAAGCTCGAACTCGTAGCGGCTTAATCAGTTCCTTTCGGCTCAAAGCATCTGCCACCGCGTTCGCCTTTCCTGGATGATAACGAAATTCACAATCATAGTTACTCAACAATTCCAACCTTCTACGTTGTCTCATGTTCAACTCTTTCTGAACCAGAATATGTTGCAAGATCTTATGATTAGTAAACATAACGCACTTTGTGCCGTACAAATAATGTCTCCACATTTTGAGAGTAAACACCACTGCTCCAAGTTCTAAGTCATGTGTAATGTAATTCTTCTCGTGAATCTTGACTTTCTCTATTTGCATCAGAACCACGCCCAACCCCTTGTGAGAAGCATCACAGTAAACCACGAAGTTTTCACTACTTCAGGTAAAGCCAAGATTGGTGCACTACATAATTTACGCTTCAACAACTAGAATGCAGTTTCTGCCTTTTCGGTTCATTCGAACTTTACGCTCTTCTGAGTCAACTTCATCATAGGTTTGGCAATCTTCGAGAAACCTTCGATAAATCGTCGGTAATAGCCGCCAAGACCTAGATATTGACAAATTTCTATCAGAGTCTTGGGCGATGCCTAATCCTTGATGGACTCAATCTTAGCTGGGTCCATGTGAATGCCTTCACTATCCATCACGTGACCAAGAAATTATACCTTTGAAAGCCAAAATTCACACTTTGAAAACTTGGCGTACAATTCTTCCTTCTTAAGCAACTCTAAAATTAACTTAAGATGTTCTGCATGCTCTTCCTCGCTCTTGGAGTAGATCAAGATGTCATCAATAAAAACGATCACGAATTTATCTAAGTATGGTTTACACACCCGATTCATCAAGTCCATGAATACTGCTGGTGGACTTGTCAATCCAAAAAGCATGACTTAGAACTCGTAGTGGCCATAGCGAGTCCTAAACGCTGTCTTTGGAATGTCCTCATCACAAACTCTGAGTTGGTGATAACCAGACCTCAAGTCGATCTTCAAGTAAACACTTGATCCTTGCAACTGATCAAATAAGTCATCGATTCTCAGAAGTGGATATCGATTCTTTATAGTTAGCTTGTTTAGTTTGCGGTAGTCGATACACATTCGAAAAGATCCATCTTTCTTTTTGACAAACAAAACTGGGGCTCCCCTAGGTGAGGAACTCGGTCTTATAAATTCTTTGTCAGAAAGTTCTTGTAGCTGAGTAGACAGTTCTTTCAGTTCTAACTGTGCTAATCTATATAGGGCTCGTGCCACAGGAGCAACACCTGGGACCATGTCAATTTGAAATTCAACTTGTCGTGTTGGTGGTAATCCAGGCAAATCTTATGGAAGGACCTTCGGAAAGTCCCGTATAGTTGGCACATCCTCAAGTCGCTTCTCCTCTGACTTGTCTTCGGTTGCCTTCTTCGTAACTTATGCCAAAAAAAATGGGCAACCTTTCTTAACAATTTCTGAGTTTTGGTGCACGATATAATGCTTAACTTCGACTTATTTCCTTTGCCACTTCTATCACCTTGAACTATCAAAAATTCATCTCCATAGGGAATCCACACAATCTTCTCATCACACACGATCACCGGATGATGGTTCGCTAACCAATCCATGCCGATGATGACGTCAAAACTACCAAGTTCTACTGGCATTAGGTCAATATTGAATGGGTGACCTAACAATCCTAATGAACAACCTCTAAGCATGGTATTAGTTTCAGAAACTCTCCCGTCGGCTAATTCAACAGCATAGCTAAAGTCTAAAGTGGCAGGGTTTATATCAAGCAAGGTACGAAAAGTAGTTGACACGAAACTTCGATCGGCACCCGAATCAAATAATATAGAAGCATGATGGTTGTTGAGAAGAAACGTACCCATAACGACGTTAAAGTCGGGGTTAGCATCTCCTCCACCTAGCACATATTCTTTTCCTCTTGCTTCACCAATGCCACTATTATTTCAAGTTTTGTTTCCAGGTTCTGATCTTTCAGCTTTGGGCAATCACTCATGTAGTGTCCTTGCCTTCCACACTTGAAACAAGTTAAAACTCTCTGATTCACTACTTGACCCCTCTGAGTAGAAGTAGTAGAAATTGTGGCCTTACAGTCCCTGGTTAAACGTCCAACCTTTTTGCACTTCCCACATCTCACAGTGCATGGTCCTTCGTAATGAAGCTTACACTTGTTGCAGAAAGGTAGCGGTCCATTATACACTCTTCTTTCATTGTTACCAGTTGTATAGGCTCTTGCTACATTCTGACCTCCAACATTTTGTCTTTTGAATGGTGGTTGCTGCACATGGTTATCCTTCTGGTTGTTATTGAACTTTCTTTTGTTCTCAGCATTTTTCATAGCATAACCTTTCAACTTTTGATCCATTAAGTTGTTAGCAATGCGGACAACATCTTGTAGTCTTGTAGTTTCTGCATCAATCACATTTCCCTGGATATTATTCGGGAGACCTCCAATAAACTTCTCAACTCGATCCTCCTCTTCGGGAACCATCTTGGTGCATAACATGGTAAGCTCTTGGAATCTCTGAGTATAAGCAGCCAAATCGTTGTTCTTCACGGTTAAATTCCATAGGTCAGATTCCATCTTTTGAATTTCAGTCCTTGGGCAGTACACTTCAGCCATTAGCTTCATGAGCTCTCTCCATGACATGGCAAATGCAACATTAGTTCCAATGGTTCTCTTACGTGAGTTTCACCAAGTTAGTGCACTGTTTAACAGAGTGCAAATAGCATACTTAACTTGGAATTTGTCTGGGCAATTGTTGATATGGAATACCGTTTCCATCTTCTTAAACCACCTTATCAACCCGACAACTCCTTCAGTTCCTTTGAAGTTGAGTGGTTGACATTTCAAGAAGTCATGGTAAGTACACTCTCGAACAACAAGCCTAGCATCTCTATCATTCCCATTATGATTTCCATTTCCATTCCCTCCTCCATTTCCGTTGCCATTACCATTTCTGTTGCCACCCTCATCATTACCGTTCCCAAGTCTAATGTTTTCGTTAGCCTTGCGAGTTTCTAAAGCTTCTGCCATGCGTCATTTGATCATTTCCTCAATTGCAGCATGCGTCATTCCGGAACAAGTATTAGTCATTGTTCTACATCATAAGACATAACACATGGTGAGATTTGATACGTGATATAATCACTATAAATGGTAAATAAGATTTATAAAGGAATATACAATAGAACATGCTTTTGCCATAACAAGTAAATAACAATAAATATGAACACGTGAGAGAATCAAAATAAGCTTTTCATATCAATAGCAAAGCTTCATAGTTGGTTACAATCAACCAATAACGGGGTACTTAATTTACAATATTTCTACTACTAACATATAGACCTAGCCATCAGTCTAATGTCCTACATAACCATGGTACTACCAAACTAACGGTGACATCCCAAACGCCTCTCAACAAGTGACTCCAACCTCCTAAGTCTCTTCTAAGTATCATTACGATCCCTATGAATCTGACGAAACTCCTCTTGAGAAAGTGCCATGTGACGACGCAGACTGTCAACATGATCTCTCTCGATACACAATAAAGCTTGAACCCTTAGGTTCTCCTGTCCTAAAATCCTAACCCTATCAGCCAAACCAGCTCTCTCTCCGCTAGCCACCAACTAACCAGCCTCCAACTATCTGTAAGTAGTCTCAAACTCAATAATCCTATCAAGAGGAACCTCAGACATGTAATGAGCTATATCATAAAGAGTACCCTCAAGATCAGGAGCATCTCCTCTAGTGGGCTCAGAAATACCACCAGTAACCAATGGATCTACTGCGATCTCCATCGTGCCTCTCGCACTGGACTCTACCTCAAACTCCTCCTCGTCCTCCCCAATATCACTAGTAGCAACCTCAACTCCCACACCTATAGCATCCTCAGTAGGAGCTCCAACTCCATCACTAATACCTAAATCAGCAACAGTCTCTACATCAGCAGTACCAATATCCATATGCTCCTCTCCACTAGCCTCAAATGAGTATGAATCTTTGAACCTCTTGCGAGGTGGAAGATCAGCAAGAGTAGGGGCTATCGATCCTAAAATATAAGTAGATGATGGTACTAAAGTAGTAGGGGATCTACATCTCTTGTGAGATGGTCTAGCAGAAGGTGAAGATAAATCCAATGACCTCTTAAAAGATGAATCGATGGATGACTCTGATGTCATAGGTGGGTAAAGAGTAGACAATGGTGCAGACCTCCAACGCATAAAAGCATCACTACATCGTGGAGTCCTAACCGGGGGATAAACCAACCTAGGTGATACAACTCTAGTCGATGGTCCTGAATGAGACTGACCTGATGCATCACATCCTGAAGAATGAACTGATGATGAGTCTGATAATGAATCTGAAGATGAACCTAAAGAAATATCGGATGAAGAATCCGAAGATGAACCAAAAGAAGATGAGTCTGAAGTAAAATATGGTGAAGAATGACAATCCGATGAATGATGAGATACACGCCTCCATGCAAGTCTATGAGTAGGAAAAGGTCCAACTCTCTTCCTCGCACTCAACAACTTACGCAGCCTATTAAGATGGATGCAATAAGGTCGAACGAAGGGAATACCCTCACCAGGTCGGACAAGAATCACTAGCCATCGACGAATCCCAGGTTCGGCAACAACAGGTGCAAGTGGAAACTCAGATGATGGTGTAAGAGACTCATGCCTCTCGGGTCTTTGCTCAGTAGGCTCGGACTCACTGTCCGCCTTTGAGTAATCAGAACATAAGAAGGGTGAAACCAATGGTAACTCAGGTGCTACAAGTAAGGAATCCTCCGATGGATCTGAATCACAAGAAGATGAATAAGCCACTAAATCGAGCACTTTGGTAGGTGAAATGACAGAAACTGCTCCCACCTTCGGTGCAACTAACGGATCAGCAGGTGCAATAGGAACCTTAGCAGGAACCACGAGGATAACAGGGATACTGGTAGGAATAGTGCCAAAGAGAATCACTCATGGGATATGAGAACCCACACTCTCATCGGATAAATCTGACGAAATAGGAATAACAGAAGCTGCCATAACCTGCACAAGCAAAAGTTTATATAAATCCCCTTTATATGAACCCATGCAAAGTGCAAGTAATGCCGAGAAATAAAGTATGATGCAAAATACGATATGGCAAAATGATGTATAAAGTAATAATGGCAATATGATATGATATGATATATATATATATATATATATATATATATATATATATATAGAATATGCTATCATTATCAGATATATATGTAAGCAGGTAAGAACACGTAGGATTACATATTGGTTATAGAGCAGACCTAGTATAAGCTACCTGGTTCACTAAATCCTTGGCTCTGGATAACAATCTGCCACACCCCCAAACGGGGCCTGGACGGAAACACGTGTCCCGAGGCATGACATCATAATATACATCACACAAGAGCAAGTAAATAACCACTATATGGACGTTTGATAAAACATAACTCGTTGCTTTAATTTAAAACGAAATAAGTCTTACAATATTCTTAATATAATTGAAATAGCTTTAGCGGAAGCTTAAGACAAATGTAGCGGAACCATAACATGTTTTTAAGACAACGAGTATTGTAAGTTTAAAGATAAAAATTCTTGAAAGACACCCGACAATGCATGCAACATCAAATAGCACCTCAAGACTAATCCAGCTAAGCACCTGAGAAAACATGCTTAATACAGTCAACATAAATTTGGTGAATTCATAGGTTTAAATTTAGTATTAAAAGTGGACCACAAGTTCACAGCACGTATGTGACAGTTATAACAGATACAACTTCACATAAAAAGTATTTACTATTGCGCTAAACTCATGACACTGAGGCTCAATTCAAAGAGGCATATTATATGCCAATCAAGAAATTTACTACCCTAGAGGTATCTAACCAAGATCACCTAGTGAAATCTGACATGGTATATGTCCGTTTGTTCGTGTCTCTCGAATCTAGTAAGCGCTACTTACCCGGATAGGGATAATTAGTCCCAGTAGATCTATTTACAACACTCGCGCTCACTTAACCAGTACGGTCGGTTAAGAAATTAATGGTTCATGATAGTTCAGGCATTAGTGGTCTATTCGCAACTTAGGTAACACGTAATCAGGAAAAGGTAACGTAAAGTAACTGTGTCCATAGTTTAAAATCAAGCAATGTTCTCATCCCAAAGTAGTAGAGTAGAAATAGTAAAACGTGAGGCTATGAACTCACCTTTAGCAAATGGTGAGATAATAATCAATGAAGAGATATAATGCCAAGAGGTCCTACTTGCGACCTAAATCAATGACGCGTCTTAGAAAGACGGAAAATATACAAAACTTTTACGAATCTTTTATAAGAAAAAAAGTCATCCATGTGTGTTTGTGCTTTGGCTTAATTGACAAAACGTATCTAAATAAAATTATAGAGTTTTTCGTTAAGTTTCGGCGTTTAACCAAAAATTACCATTTTTAATAAGTTTTTATTTTAGGAAAGTTTTTAGTTTTGAGATGTTAATACTGTCCCTTATATTTGCTAAATCCATATTTCCTTAAACGCACTAGAGAACCCTAAACGTTTAACTTCCATGTCTATCTTGCTAATATTCACTAAACTTACTATTTTTAGAAACCTTAACGCTTTCCCTAAAATATGTTAACGACATTTCTAATGATCCTAATTAATATATATGTGATACTATATGTTTCGCTAATGTTTTAAAAGCTCAAATTATCCCGAAAGTGTTCGAAAACTTATTTTACTATTCACATCAGCACCTACATTAACTATTTTGCCTAAAAATGTTTCAAGTTTCATTTGACTATAAATTGGCCGTCTTAAGTTCGATTTTAGTGTACAATATATGAAAATCTATCTACTCGAACGAGCTATCCAAAAACTACCTTCTCGCCTAATGATAACATTCTTAAGTGTCCAATAACCTCAAAATAAAAACAAATCAGCAACATTATTCTTCGTAAATGCTCCTAAAAATCACATTAAACTTCACAATAGTGTCTAATCTATCCTAATCTCCATTCACAACTAATCCACAACATAAACCACACTTAACCTAGTTTAATCTCATCCCCACAAATCGTTCAACACACCAATCACTTCGCTTAAACCCTAAACACAATATTTGCATAAAAGATTTATAAAAGTTTCCTTGTTTAACATACTCATTTCATTTCTTTTTGAAAAATTAACACAAACACCATAGGACATTATAGATCTATGCAAGAATATAAGTAAATATTGAATAAAAGTAGGAATGAAAGCATAAGTTTCAAAGTAAGCTTAGAAAATGAAGAACAAACTTAAGAAATATAAGAGAAGATGATGGAAGACTTGGATCTTGAAAAACCCCAAATAATAACCAAACCCTAATTTGTAGATCTTGAAATAAACCCTTGAATCAATGAATCAATACTTGTAACCACCTTTGATAACCTTAGAAATGAACCTAGTATGCTTGGATCTAAATCAAAGAAATGGAAACCCTAAAGAGGGTGTTTGTTGCCATGAGCAAGGAAAAGGAGAAAGAGAGATGGGAGATTTTTGATGAGGCTATGAAATGATATGTGAACCCTAAGTTTAGTGTGATATTTATAGGACCATGGTAGGGTTTTAGGGTATGTCTTGTAGTGTACATGTGACCAACACACACCAAAGGTATGTGTGTGTGTGTGTGTGTTTGCTCAGCCAAAAACAACACCACAAGGACCAAATGGTTCAAATTTTGGGTCATGGTTCTAGTTATGCTTAGTTAAGTGGTCAAATGTATTAGCTTAAGTCTTACATAAGTGTAAGAGTCACATGGTAAGACTTTTACAAGAAAACAAGAGGGATAGGGACCTTATGGGATGTCACTATCTTATGTTTACTAGTCACATGCATGGGAATTTTAAAAAAAGATGCCTTTGAATTAATTTTGAGCTCAAGGTGTTTTGGTTTGGGGTTTAGGCATCTAAATATGACAAGAGGAAAGGGAATGAATGACATTTTGATGTTATAATACGAGATGTACGATAACTAAAGTTTACACGAAAAGATTATGGGTTTTCGGGTCTCCGTTTGACGTAAAAAGCTAAAACCATACGACGTACGCGAAAAATGTATAAATCATAAACGAAAGTGAACGTGACCTACGTAACACTTTATTATGATAAAATAATGCATATAACATGTAAACTAATCGAAGTCCAAAATCAGAACGCATCCGATGACGTTTTTCAGATTTACGCGGGTTAACTTCCCGGTTTTACGTCAAATTCCAACGTAACGTATAAAATTCAAAATAATGATTGGAAAATTTTAAAATATTAACCTGTAATTTACGGGGTATGACACAAAGCATGAGTTTCCGTGTTAAAGCATAAGTTAGTCTATGATTTTGTGTCTTTCATGGGCATGGTCGGGAAAGTAGCTAGCAACACCGTTCCTTATTTGTTTTGACTTAATCTATTTGTTTTGTTTTTTTATTTACACCAATTATAAATATTTCCCATGCATAATCTTTAACCTTTGGTTTGCTCGAATGAGGGAGTGAGCAATCACATATATCTCATTCATGGATTTGAATGTGTATATGTAGTTTTGTCGGCCTTGTTGGTGTATTACTATTCGTAAAGGATTACTAAATTCCATACCCTATATTATTCTTCATCCTAACCTTTGGTTTTACTCGAATGAGGGTGTGAGCAATCATGTATGTCTATTTCATAGATTTGGATGTGTATATATGGTTTTGTCCCCTTTGTTGGTTTACTACTATTGGTGAAGATTACTAGTCCTATTCTTAAGCTTATTCGAGTTAAGGAGTGAGGAATCACAAGTGTCGCTGTCATGGATTTGGGCATGCATTTGTGGTTTTGTCGCCTTTTCCGGAATATTGGTATCGATAAAGATTAGAAAGAATGATCAACCCTTAAACCTTAACCCAATTTACCTTTTTAGACTTGTTACCCCTTAGCTTTAGCGGTGGAGCTGTGTATCCTTGCCAAGCTTATGATAGAATACTCATCACGACTGAGCAATTGAGCAAATTACATAAATGTTACCACATAGATTAGTTGAGTGATTTGAGTGTTTTTATTTTCTTATTTTGTAAGGTGTTTGGTTATGTGCTACTAATTAAACAAAAAAATTGCTTAAAAGGAAGAATCTTAAACCTTGGTTTGGGATACATTTTCATAAGTTTTCTAAAGTCTACTTGAGGAAAAGTAGGATTTAAGTAGGGGGATATATGATGACATCAAATAATGTCTATTTTATAGCATCATTTATCCCAGCTAAATTGCTCGTTTTACATTATTTATGCATGAATTGGTACTTAATTGCTTATATTTATGATTTGCAGTAATTATTGAGCAAAGAGTGAAAGTTAATCAAAAGGCACGCATTTTGGAGCTTAAACGAAGAAATCATGAAGAGCACTGTTCTAACAACCTATACGGCGTATCCATCAAGGAAGATACGGCGTATCCGTGCCATAAACTTCACTCATCATCCATGAAGTAAAGATCTATACGCCGTATCCAAATGAAGCCATACGCTGTATTCACAGTACAAGTCATGGAATATTTTGGAATATACTAATCATGGAGCCCACGCCAAGAAACCCTAATACCCCATATTGAACCCTTTCAATACGGTGTATCGACTAAATTTCAGACTCTATAAATACCGAACCCTAATATGAATTTAAGAGATGAGAAAGAGGCATTAATCACCAAGTTTGATTTTTAGAAGAGAAAATAAGCCAAGAAGGTCCTACAAAGTGCTTCAACTCATATGAAAACCCTTGTAATTTATATATTGTAAATACACGTTTGGTTTTTAGTATCGTTCGATTTAATTATCGTTTAGTTTACTCTATATGTTCATCTATGACATTTGTATAGTTACAATGACTATTAGTTAATACCTTTAGGTATTAGCCATGTTTATGATCATTTAATATTTGGTTTTGGTTTATTTTGATTGTATGCTTATTCGTTGAGTGTTGATTATGTTTATTAATTTATACTCATTTATGTGCTTAAGTGTGTGTTTAACTTATCATTCAACTAGATCTAGGAATACAAATAGGGCGTTAGCTAGAGTCTGGGATAAAACTACATACATCAATTTATACATCTAGAGTAATAGTATCACAAATATTCACTTGTCTTTTCCTCTGATAAGGTGTCATTTTATACACTTTTCCGGGGTCGTTTAACCCCATAAATCGTGCATCTATGCCCAAAATAGATACTTAATTGTTCCTTTTTAGGTATTTCGTATTTGGAAGACATTTAGAAGAAATACACGTGACTTGGGCTTATTTAGAGAAGAAACGGACAAGACTACGAACCTACACCAACATCACTCAAGATAATATTCTCAGCAGCTGGAGACGGCGTCACCAATATAATGTGACGTCATCACAACGAAGACCAAGATGGCGTCACTGGATATCACGAAAGCGTTAGAGTACATGACCCAACCCATTATCTAGAATATTCTCTATCATGACGGAGTCACGACTAAAACGCGACGCCGTCACATCGATTTTCCTTAATATACAAACCCGAATTTAGGGTTTTAAGGGTGTAACTTTAGAATAAAAAGAGGGTACGAACCCTAGTTCGTTTAGCAGCTGTTAGGGATGATTTTAGGGCCTAAAAACCCTATTGTACTTCCTCCAACTCATGTTTTAATCAAGTAAGGTTTATTTAATCATTCAATATGTCTATGTGTTGTTTGATTTATCTATGTTCTTGCTTTATTAACATGCTAGGCTAAGCCTTTTATTGTGTTTATTTATGATTATATGAAACCTAGAATGTAGATCTTAGTGGTGTTGCTTCTTTTGATGGATGTGCATGTTAGGACTTAGAAAACCAGCTTTTGTTTGTATCGCTGTTGATATGTCTAGGGAAACATGATTGGGTAGAAAGGATACCATCAGGTAACAGTCTTCATACTACCTTTCCCCTAATATTGTTGATCCACTCTTAATATATTTCACATGCACTTAGTGTACCCTTAGGGGCCTTGTAATAGTCATCATACTAACTTGCTTGTGTGTTGCTCTAACAGAATGCTAAGTAGACGGCGAGTTCGTGTAATTCGTTCATGACTTAGGAAATAATTACACAGATCATCACAAGGGTGACAAGGCAACGACACTAGGAGAAGCAATCTAGGGATTAATACATGATTAAATAAACACAGTCTTTTATCTTATTCTTATCACCATTAGTTTAGATTATTATTTAGTTTAATGGCTAAAACCAAACTCCCTCTCAAACATATGATTTACATGCTTTCCATAAAACATAAAAATACAAAAATAATCTTCCCTCAACCTTTAGAATTTTGTTAGACCGTGATCAAGCCTTCCCAACCTATTCCTCGAGTGAACGATAACAACTCCCCGATTCTTGCCTATACTATTACTACAACGATTAGGTTCTCTGCTTAGGGAGTTGTAAAACTTCTAGTTAAAGTCTAACGAAGACCGCATCAAGTTTTTGGCGCCGCTGCCGGGGAATAGTTAGGTTTTGATCATAGTTTAGCTTAATTCTACTTGCTTGAATCCTTTCAAGTGAGAATTTAATTTCTACGTATTAGCTTTCTTGTAGTATATCTTTTCTTTGTGCTATCTATTTCGTAACCCATTCTCGTCAACCACCATGGGAGACGAGAATCCTATCCGTACTCTAGGAGAATACTCCAAACCAAGCCACAAGGGCTATAGGAATACCATTGAGCTCCCCGTAGGGAACAACATGTTGGATGCTAAATACACAAAATAAGATAAGAGATTTTAGAGAGAGAAAGACCTAGAGAGAGAGATAAAGAGAAAATGTAGTTACTTGTTAAAAAAAGAAATAAGAAGCAACACCCTCTCCACACTTGGAGAGGGCTTTATATAGTTAGAAGAGATAAAACCCTAGATGGTTTGTTTGGACTTTATGTTGGTCCGGACCTAATACAAATGGGCTTAAGCCCGTTACTAAGGCCCAATTAGCTTAAATAAATTCCTGTAAACTATGTTTTTCTTATACAAGGCTCGGGAATAATAATGACCATTACTTTATGTAAAAACTCTGCTAACAATCTCCTCCTAAGGGGTGGTTATTTAATTCTAGATCACTTCTTGTGATGTCTTGAGTCTTGGAGCCTTGTATTCTAGAGAGTTCTTTTGAAGATACTTTTGCATGCCTGTGATCTTGGATCTTGATCTTTAACTTGATATTCTTTGACAAAATACTAATATCATGGTCTTTGGCCTTGATTTGTCTTGACTACTGAGATCACTGAATCTTTATCCTTGAATCTTTATGCCGCCATGTAATCTTGTGTCTCCACCCTCATGCTTAAGGTCTTGAAAGCTTGCTAACAATCTCCCTCAACATTTTCTTTAACGTGATTACTTGTACCACATCATGGTAGGAGTAGTACCTGATCCACTTGTAAGATATATCTTTGTTATTGTCAGTCAATCTTGTCAAAAATGTTCTTTTGAGGGAGTGCTTGTACATCAGAGATTGCGGAAGACTTTGATAGTTTGAGCTTTCATCATGTATATATCTTTGTCAATTGAGCATGAGGTCTTGAATCTTGACTC
>BQNB010050058.1:0-41707 GCA_026074375.1 Tanacetum coccineum | reverse complement strand
AAACCTACACACTCAGCCAAAAGTGGCTGAGTGCACTTGACCCATGCAAAACCCCATATGACCCGTTTTCAAAGCTAACCCAAACACCCCTTTAAATGAGTAAAATGAACTTTTTAACTAATTTAACTTAAAACTAATTAAAGTAACTTGCTGTTAGTGACAGTATAGTTAAAAAGAAACAAGTAACTCAATTTGTTTGAGGATTAACAAAGAATTAAAAGACGAATTATATTGAAAATCACAAGAAATTTAACATAAACTTTAAAACTTGAATTAAACTTTCAAAATAGTAACATTACACTTAAGAAGCAAGCTGGAACTTAAATTACAAGTTGATTAAAGTTTTAAATAAAAATAAGCTAAGAAAAACTAGTCTGGTTTTCGGCTTGTGCTTTCTTGCTTTTATAGAAGTCCAAGGCTTTCACAGCTTCTCTCCTTTGTGTTTCTTGTGTGAGGTGAAGCTCAGCTTCCAATCCTAGCCCTTAGATTAAAGTTGTGCTTCTTTTGAGCTCAATCCCGCCATTGCTTTTTCTTGGGTTATGGGGGATTGCCAGCGTGGCGGGTTTAACAGGTTAGTGGGGGGTGGGATTTGCTTAGACTGGGTAAACGAAGGGTTGGGTAAAAGATTGGAGTGTAACATGTGATGGTGGGGAGTTCTAGGGAGATGGCGGGAAAGGAGTTGAGGGGTGAACCGTTATTGGGTACAGGTTTTTAAATCTTTCAAAATTGCCAAAAAGAGACCCCCATCTTTCATCTCTTATTCATTTCTTTTCCACTCTTTTCTTTCTTTTAGTTTTAGTTATAAAATGTTTTTTAACAATTGGCATAAACAGCCCTTGTGTTTTATAAACAAAGAATTAAAGAAAGAATTGTGGTTTGGCAGTTTCAGCCCTTGGCCTTTTAAAGGGAAAACAGTTTTGTACATATGCAATTTCAGTCCCTCTAATTGTTTAAACCATTTTTCTTTTATAAAATCATTTTTAAAAATGACAATTTAAGTCCCTAAGGTTTATAAAAAGGTATTTTGGGCTTTTGTTGGGCTTTGGTTTGTGTATTGGGCCCAATTGGGTTTATTTGGGCCCAATAAGGTTTGTGCTTATGTTATTGGGCTTTTTAAGGCCCAATAAGGTTTGGGTGGGTTTTGTGTGTACAATGGCTGAGATTGGCTTGTTCAAGGGCTAGGATCGGGCCTTCAAAGTCTTCATAGTCTTTGTCAAATGCACACAAATGGGCTGTTGTCATTGATTGAGGGCCCATTTGGTCTTCACAGTCTTCATTAATATACTATTGGGCTTTCCCGGCCCATCAGATGGGTTGAGATCGCATCCAATAGTATTCTTCAATTATGGCTCCGGTTTTGACTGTTAATTTGCTGAGTTGACTTTGACTTTGACTTTTCTGGTCTTTGGCTTTGATTGGCTTTGTCTTCACGCTTTTCCATTCCATGCCTGTTTTGTCTCGTGTTTGGCTTTGTTTTCGTACCTTTTCTTGGTTATCGTTCCTGCAAATACATTTCGCATCACAGGCGTATCTTTGGCATTTTAGTCCGTTTTTGGTTATTTCAGCCGTTTTTAAAGTAAAAGGTATGGGGTATTTTAAGCACATACAAAACTCTATAGTACTGTTGCAAATTACGTCATTAATAAATTCTACCTTAAAGATAGAAAACACCATTTTAAATAGATTCCTTTGCTAGTCTCGGCGGTGAGTATGTTTAAAACATGTAAGGGGCGATTCATTTAGTGTCACATAAGACTTGCAAGATTTAGTTTATAATAAATCAAATTTTCAGATAGGTTTTAAGTCCGGGGGTTCTTTTTGTTTTCGAAAAAACCATTTGCTTTGATCGTACAATACATAACAATTATCAAACGCAAACAAAAAACATAACAACTAAAACAAATATATCGTTTAACACATTATCAATACACATGCTTAAACCAATTGATGATAACCTAAAATCTATGTGATTTAAATATAAGACACATAGTATAAAAACTGTCAAAACAATTTAAATTCACTTCAGGTCATGTCCGAGTATAGCTAGAGTCTTCTCGAGCCTTAGCTCAAAACTACAAAGTTGTAGATCTAAGAGTCATGGACCACCCACCAAAATTTCAGATTTTTTCGACATCGGATGAATATATTATGAATTCTTTACTAACAGGTGTCAGAACACTACGAAAAACAAAAAATTCAACTAATACACTTTAAGATCCGATTTTTATCATTAATTATGCATGTTTAAAACTTAACAATTATTTACAATCATATAACATATGTCATTATCCATGGTAAACTTGCAAGATTCACCATGGATCTCATCAAATTAACGTTTAATAAAGCGAGAAGATTCATATTAACAATTAATACATACCGATTATTAACAATTAAACTACGATATCCATCAAATAAAAATTGCATACATCTTAGGGTTTTGTCTAATTAATTTTATTAACCCTAATTAGGGTTTATGAACACAATATCATCAAATAAAAAATTAAGACAACATCAAAACCTAGCAATTTTTAACGTTCTTGATAACAATTATGTAATTTATAGATCTATATGACCGGCTCTTGACGCCACTGTTGAATTTAGTAGACATAAAGATCATATTAACTATTAATAATACGGGTACGCAGCGGAATATGAACACGTATGATCTTTATATAGTCATATAAATTAACATAACTAGAAAGTAAAAGAAAACGCGTACCTTTTAGCAATTCTTTAATCAAGAAACAATAAAGATCAAAGTATGATCTCTCTACGGATTTGTACACAATACGTTCTTGGCAATAGAGTATGCTAGTACTAATAGTGTTAAACAATCACCTTTGGAAAACTTTGAATCAAATCAACACAAGAAACTATGTTTCTTGTTTCCTTGTCGTCAAACAAAGCAAAACCGAAACGTATGTTTCGGTCGATCAAGCACACAGAGAAAAGAAAGAAAGATTTATGGATATATCAAACTAATGAATCCCTAATCTCTATTTATAGTCTTGTCAATACTTGGTCAACAAGCAAAAGCCCACCTCCTTTGGGTTAGGTTTATTCGGCCGGTTAGAGCAAAAGGGAAGGGGCAAAGCCCACTTTTCTTTTTCCTGATTTTCCTTTAAAGTCATTATTGTTTAACATTTAATTAATTATATCCTAATATATTTAATTAACTATTACCAACGAATTACGTGTGCATCTCCATAGGCTCAAACCGAGACCGGACATATATTATTTATATGTACATTCCTTCACAACAAATGGAATTACGAACGGGCTGCAAAAACTGGGTGAAGATTTGGTAAATGAGATCGTGAACACCGGAGCGCAACAAATTTTCGGATCACCTTCACCGCTACTAAATGTTAATTCCGGCGGCACTACCGTTTAATAGGGACAAATGGGATTACAAAATCCATGATATGTTGTTGTAATTTTAAACTAAACGGCTTAGATTTGTTGTTAGATCACGAGGTCGTTTGCGTTTGTGCAATTCTTCCGATGGTTATTTATATGAAAAAGTAAGAGCATTAATTCTTCTTTTTTGTTTCCGTTTAGTTGGTTACAAAGATTAGCAAAGTTAACTTAGCAACTTTCATGCTTAACAAAGTATGTTTAAAATGTTTAACAAGATAAACAAGTAAGAAATATTTAGACAAGTACTTTTAAATGTTTAAATTCTTATTAGAAATTAATCAAAGAACTTAATGTGAAGGCTGGGAATACCTAACTTACTTTTTCAGAATTTTCATATTTTTTTAGTAAAGGGTTTTCTTAGTAAATTTATTACTTCAAAAACGATTCAGTACAACGGATGTGAGTGAGTCATACATTTCAGCCTGTTACATAGGCAAACTAATTTCATAAGGAATGTCAATTATGACTAGATTACAAATGACTTAATAACATTAAGTAACATATTTCTTCTTTCGACCTCAGACCTTGATATCCAAATTATCGTATATAGATTGAATATTGTCAGAAATTTTCTCGTATGGGTCGTAGTGACCATCTACATATGTTTCCCTTCATTGTTCCAACAAGCTCTTAGTCCCATATCCAACCCCAACAATTTTGAAGCTAGATAACTTGTCATTTCATTATATTCAACTTCATCCTCACTACCCTGATTACCCGAATAATCAACCTTTTCCAGTGGTTTACCATCATCAATCACAAACACACATTTTCCCTCCTAGCAATCTATTTTTAAAAAAAAACATATTCATTTTCTACTAGCGGGTGGAACGTTGCCCTCTCTTTGGACACCAGATTTAGAGGCTTAGTTACCCGTTTCTACTTCCTCAATAATCGGATTTTCAACATTTAAAGCCTCAAACGAGTTACTGAGGGAAAAAAACCATTACCTGGTGTCAAAACATTCTTCTTACCAATAGAAGGAGTCGTCTTTAGGCTCGCCCCTTCATTCGATTGCTTTGCTTTAGGGCGATATTGAGTTGTCGGTTTCATTAAGACGGTTTGAAGTTTTTGTTGCCTCCGTTAATACCACCTCATTTCTTCTTTTTTACTTTAATAAAACCTTCATCATTAGCCCTATATGATCCACCCTCGCCTTTATCCATCATATTCACCACTCGTTTAGGAGCTTTTGGACAATCCTCAAGTGAGTGACCAAATATCAAGCACGTACTACAACGAAGAGGTTCCCACTTGTATTCAACACAAATGGGTTCTTTCGTATATCTAGTTCCTTTAAGGTTTGGAACAACCATTACCAGATTATCGCTAAAATCATTATAAGTATTAATTTTAACCAAAATTCTTGCATAACTGCTCCTCCCCATGATTCCAAACACATGGAATTTGTATATGAGTCTAGCCTCATTGGGGTACTGATTTCGTGGCAATCAAGCTTAATACATCCGATGTATAAGCAACCAATGGGACATCATGAAATTACACCCAAAATGAAGCAAGAAACAAATCTTCTTTAAGAAGGCTTACGGAAGGCGACCATTTTTTTAGAAAAATTAGGATTCCACGGATCATCCATGGACCATTACAAAGAACAAAATCAACACCCTTAATAGATGAGAACTTAAAAAAGAAGAAACCTTTTGCCATTGTTACTTTCTTGAATCAATACTTTTCCCAATTGTTTCGCACACCCTTCCGTACTGGAATGAAAGCTCTTGACCGATATTAAGTACCCATAGAGTTTGAATTCTTCTATCTATAATTTAACCCCGTGAACAGAACGAAGGTACCAACATCAAAATACGCTATCATTTAGCACATTCGTTAAGTTTCCTAGTTATTCCTCAGGTCAACGACGTAGGGCTAAGCTTCGTTGCATAGATGATGGAAAACTCAGTAAATGGGTGCATTTATTATCCACCTCCACTTTAAGTGGTATTCCATTATGACTCGGAGACGTAGAACTAACAACATTCAAATACGAGATCGGCCCCGTGTTTTTCACTTAAGACTATCTTATTGGACCAAAAAGGAGGGTTTAGAGTTGTCGCCACATTCGAACCAATAACCCCCTTATCAGCAGTACTTTCATCGCTCGTATTCCCCATAGATACAACCTCATGTTCTTTCACAGCCGCATCACCCGTATTTCCTATAGGAGGGTTTAGAGTTGTCACCACAACCTGACCGATAACCCTTGTAACAACAACACCTACAACACCCGTGTTACCCATAGAGACAGCCTCATGTTCTTCCCCAAGCATAACTATAGTGGAGGAAACTACTTGAGTAGGTGATGTGTATCGTTGTGTATAGGTAATTTATTTATCAAGTTTTACTATTTATATTTTGCCGACTTTACCTATTAACTAACACTAACGAGCAGTGTACCCGATCATTTGTAGGTTCGTTGGTAAGTAGGGTGTTGATCACTAAGAATGAGCGTTAATACTTAAATCTATCAGTATTTTAGTTATTTAAGTTAAATGTAGTTAATCTAATGTTAATTCTAATTAAACCTAAACTAACGCAAAGGGGGGGGGGGGGGCTATTTTTTTTCTTTTTTTTTTCTTTTATCTGTTATTATAGTTTGTTCTTTCTACTTTTTTTTTTTTTTCTGTAATCATCTTGTATATAATTCTTTTTCTTTATTATTATTTCTTATGATTTTTTTTTTTTTGTTCCTTTAATTTTTTTTGTTCTCTATTTGTTTGTTTTTTTTATAAGATTTTTAAGTAATGGCACGAGTTTTTGGTTTAATCTAAACTAAGATGACAAAGGATACACACAAGCAGATGAACAAAAGATAAAGAAGCGTTCAAGCACGAATGTAAAGGAAACGTATTAGCTAGTTTAATCTAATAGAATGTAGGAATTGTTTATGAGAGCAATGATTGTATTACTTCGTTGGTGTTATATCATTCCTAAGTTTAGGTGGGTATTCTCCCTAAACTCTGGGTTTGTTTATCAGTTAATCTTGTCATAATTAACCAAACGTGCATAAAGCTTACACTGTTGATTATAATCTATCTAGGAGACAACATTGGTGAATATTGAAACCTAGCTCATCGAGGCTTTACCCACTTATGTCCAATTGTTATCTATATGCTGGTAGTCTACAGTCTGAGCACTTACCCAAGGAAACATAATGTTGTGTATAATCCTAAGTCACCACTTAGTATACCTATTCACTTAACCAAGGGAAGAACAGGGGCATAAATTTGTAGTCATATTATTCCAGAGTCACATAGATAAGCTGTATGTAGTATTTATCCTAGACTCTAGTTCACGCACTCAATCCTAGATCCAGTTGAATGACAAATAAAACATAATCAAAACGATATAAAGTGATAAACATAATCGACATGCAGCACATAAGTAAACAATCGATATAAACCAAACCAAACATTAAATTATCATAAACATGTATTAGCCCATAGTCATTCTAACAATACACAGTATCATAGACGAACGATTAAATAAACAAATGTTATGCTAACCGAACGCTTATAGCTGAGTATAGAGATTACAAGAGTTTTCCTATTGACTTGAGGCACTTGCACCTTCTTGGCTTCTAAATTCGTCTATTGATCGTACTTGGTGGTCTTTGCATACTGAAAACTGAGTTTTAGGTTTTCTATTTATAGGTTCTGAAAACAGATCGATACGCCGTACTAGAGGGACCGATACGGCGTATTGGGATAACTTAGAGTGGGCTCCATGATTATTTTATTCTGGAATATTCATAAACCGCCACTAGATATGGCGTATAGGCTTCTCTAGATACGGCGTATTGGCTGTAAAACGTGTTTCTTCATAATGTTGACCAAAGTATCGTATACAGCGTATCTGCTGAAGTGGATACGGCGTATTCTTCAAAGTCAGACAATGGTCTTGATCTAGTCTAAGTCTTGGGAAATAACGTATTCGTCTGGAATGATCAGTGTTTTAAAAGGCTCATCATGGCGGCGCCAAGGCGTGGCTAAGGTGTGAGGCGTGGCCTCCACGTTATGAAATGGACCAAAGCGTCGACTCTAGGCATGTCGTAAGATGAGTCGTGAAAAGGGGAAATAAGGCGAGCAAAGGCGTGAGGCGTAGCGAGTTTTTTAGATTCAACTATGATTTTTTTTAAATGAATAATATTACATGTAAGGATTGTCTCTTAACTTTATTTATTATATACAATGCTTTATGCAAACCCAATATATATGAAATAAAATATAAATATTTCATATTTTGTGCCGCCTTAAGCCACGCTTTAAAAACGCAAAAGCTTTGCCTTATCCGCTAAGGCGTGATGCTTAGTCATGCCGCCACACCACGCCTCACGCTATTTAGATGTAACCCTTGCCATGTTGTGAGATTTGAATGTTCTAATTTAGTCCTTTGACTTTTGACTGATGTCAATTTCATTGGAATATGTACCGCGTTGACGGTAGTGAATTAATGTGATTGGGGTGTTTTTATGTGTTTATTATATATAATAATCCTTTTTAGAAGGTTTTATTATGTTGGATATGTTCTGGGAAGTTGGTCTCGTAAATAAGCTTGAAATGCTGAAAACGAGTCTCGACACGTCCGTTAATGTTCAAAATGAGTTTTGGGAAGTGCACATTGGAAATATGTCATAAATACTCTAAGTTCTTGGAAAAGTATTTTTAAGTCTAATAAAAATACTAGAAAACTTCGGATAATATTTTAGAATCGAGAACGTTGAGCTTTAAAGAAAACCGACACAAAAAGAAACACCCGAGACCCTCTTTCGATCCCATAACCGGTCGAACCTTGTGGGGGACAAGGAGGCATATTTTTAGCACTTGTGTCCCAACCATGGTACATAGTCCTATTTGTCTTGATTCTTATCACACAATTTTTATTTCATCTTTAAAACATTTTCTCTCTTTTCTCTCTTGCTTGCTCGTCTGACCTAAAACACACACACACACTATAATTTTTGCAACTTTATCAAAAACATGAAGACAGAAGTTTTGGGTTGATTCTAGTATTCGGGGTATCATTTAAACAACGTTTGGGTTGTCGGATCGTGTCCTAACTCGCTTTTAAAACCCTCTTTGTAAGTTTTCTAAATTTCAATTTAACTTGTACTTTTGAGTGTTTATTGATGCATAGAAGCTAGTTGTACAGTGCGTTTGTTAAAAATCGAACACGAAAAATTTACGGAAACTAATAAAGGGTGTATGTTTGGTTCGAATATGAATAAAAAAAGAACAAAGGTTTTGTAGTTTTATTGTCATGGTTGTGATGGTTAAAAAACATTTATTTGCTCTTTAGCTTATTTTGGTAAGTTGTATATTTGGCTTATTTTTAAGCACTATTGGACTTATTTTGAGCTTATGATGGTTCGAAAACCACAAGAACAAGGAAATAGTTATTTTTGGTTATTTACCTCTTATGTCATATTTTTGTGGAATATTTTGATAGCTTATAGTGATAACCAAATGTACTACATAGCTTGTTAGCTTATTTTAAATGCTTATTTTGTATTATTGGAAGCTTATGAGGATATGGCCCAATAAGTCGTGGCTTATTGTGGTTCAGATTATTTTGTTAGCTATTATTTTGTTAGCTATTGTTTTGGACTTATTTCTACTAATGGGCTTTAGTATTGGGCCTAAAACGTACTTTGTGTATATGAATATCTTAATGGATCCTTATTGGGTCTTGAGGCCCAATAAACAAAAACTAGTCATTTTACGTATTTTAACGAACTTTTGGAAAGCGAAACATACTTGGATATGATGCTGAAAGTAATTTGAGGAATTGTGTTTTGATGTATGTGGTAAAATGTAGGATTTTGGCGTTTTATCAAAAAGTGGTAAATTTGTGGAAAATGTTTGAAATTAAGGTTAAAAACCTTGGGAAAAGTTGTATAAACGAACGGGTCATGTCGAAATTTTGTAAAAAGTCTATACTTAGAATTTTTACTCAAAACTTATCTTTGCGATAAAATAATAATATATTATCATTTTACTGAGTTGACTAAAAGATGAAAAATATATTTTTACGAAACTTCTCTAAATTGTTAGTATAAATAAACGTTTCGATTCTTATAATTTAAATGATGAATTAATGGTAACTAAGAGTGCCGTATGGATTTACCGAAGTATATATATATATATATATATATATATATATATATATATATATATATATATATATATATATATATATATATATATAAGTATTTATTTCCTATATTTCTCGACTATTATATAAAATAGTATAAGTATATATATTATTTAATGTTTGAGTTGGAGTATGTTATCTTTTAAACTAAGTTGTCAACCATCACACCATTGAAAACGTTAAGGGTGATCGTACAACGCGCATCTGACCTTTATGCATCAAACCTGAATCTGTTTTGGAAATAAATGTCTAAGTGGAACATTAATTGGACTAGGTCGTGTTCGGACGTCGTTGCATTTGCTTGTGTGATATTGAGTTTGCTGCTAGACACCTTTGCTTGAGGTGAGTTCTCGTAGCCCCACTTTTTATGTCTTTTCCGTTGGGGGAAAATGATACTCAAAACTGTTTTGAATGTGTTTTCTTACTGTGCGAAACGTGGTTTTGTTTTTGGGACAATGTTATGTGCTTATGACTGCTATGTGAATATTATGTGGTTTGATTGTACTTGCGTGCATCGAGATGCATGGCAATGTATGTGATTAGCATGGATTTGCTATGTTTGTGATGGTCTTGCCCTAAGTAAATGCTCCAGCTGGTAGGCTTTAGGTGCGGGTGACCTCGGAGTTGCGACTCCAAGAGCATGGGTATATGCTGTTGTGATGACTAGCACGGGGATGCTATGTCATGGTGTATGATTAGCGGGGATGCTAAGTCATGGAATTGGAATGTTTTGCATATATTCACTGTCATATTGCACAATTGTCCACTACTTAAAATTTTGGCACAACGACTGGGTTTTCTTCAAACCTACGAGCTCACCAACATTATTGTTGACCTTTTCGAGTATCATTTTAAGGTGAAGTTAATGATCATGTATGGTTGTGATTTTTGCGAGCTCAGCTATAACTTTATGTGTATATTGTTTCTGGATCATGTATTGAGAGGTCTTGCATTTGGTGTTTGTTTTGAACTTAGTACTTTGAGGTTTTGGTTCAAGACTAGTGTGGACCCCTGCGTGGGCTTTTGGTTGTAATAATTGACGACTATTTGATGTGTTCTTGTTGGGACTTCACTCAAATCTGTATTCGGGGTTGAAGGTCATCATGACAATTTTCATTAATACATTTTAGTTTTCTCTGTTTTGCATCTTGTGTTATGATTGATCATTTTTCATTGCATGCTCGTGTTTTCGCCTATGTCGGGGTGTGACAGATTGGTAATCAGAGCCAATGTTATAGAGAACTAGATGGTTTGGCCTAGACTATAACCTAGGAACCTTCATATAGTTGCATAATAGGATCTGTGTGTGCCTATTACTTGCTTTGCGGGTACGTATCGTCTATCGTCTATTGTATTAGTTAAGTCATTCATCGAAATGTGTGAGCTCAATACTGAGTACAACTGGGTAAATATACAAGTATAAATATGATAGCCAACTTAGTTATAAACGTATCATCACTCAGGTGTATTTAGTAATATCGTTCACACAAATAGGTGTTGACACCTTAGGACCGCATTATGTGTATTATAGTATATTAAGTTACCATATATATATTAACCTTCCCGCCTACCTAACGTTACCTATGTCCTCTCTCATGTAGATAATGTCGCCAAGGATGACGACACGAAGTGCTGGCCGGGCAACTGCCACACCACAAGGAGGAAGAACAGGTGGACGGACTGGTAGAGGAGGTGGTAGAACTAGGGGTCGATCTGGTGATCAGGGTAATTGTAGGATTGATGGTCAAGGTGTCTAAGTAGGTGGTCAAGGTACCGAGGTGAATGATGGTGTTGACGGAGTCACTGACTTCTCCACTATCATTGCACAACAACTGCAGGACTTACTTCCCACTATCTTAGCTCAAGTAGGCAACCAAGCAAACAATCAGGGAGATGATAGGAACCAGAACGGCGATGCCATCAATGTAAACATTCGGGGCGATGTTAGAAATGTCATTGAGAACAACGACCATAGGGGTTGTACCTTTAAGGAGTTATTAGCTTGTAACCCAAAAGTGTATGATGGTAAGGGAGGTGCCATAGTTTATACTCGTTGGATGTGAGATTGGGTCAGTTCAAGATATGAGTGGGTGTAGGTATAAACAAAAGGTAAAGTACACAGCTGGATCATTTGTTGGCAAGGCTCTTACGTGGTGGAACTCTCAGATCCACACACAAAGTCGAAAAGCCGTTGTTGGTATGTCATGGGAAGACTTTAAGACTTTAATGAGGGAGGAATTTTGCCCGAGTAATGAGATGCAAAATTTGGAAACTGAGTTGTGGAATCACGCCATGATCGGGGCTGGTCATGCTACATATACTGACGGATTCCATGAGTTAGCTATGTTAGTTCCTTATTTAGTAACCCCAAAAACAAAAGGATTGAGAGGTACGTGTATGGTCGTGCCCCACAGATCCGAGGAATGGCGGCGGTAACGGAGCCAACTACCATTCAAAAGGCTGTGCAAATTGCTAGCACACTGACTGATGAAGCCATTAGGAATGGATCAATCAAAAAGAATCCTAAGAAGAGAGGAAATGGAGGAGAACCTAGCAAGGATAGGAATGAGAGGGATGATAACAACAGAACTAGGACTGGAAATGCTTTTGCTACAACCACAAATCCTGTTAGGAGAGAGAACACGGGTACGACACCCAAGTGTACCACCTGTAACTTTTACCATCCACCTGAGGCACCTTGTTGCACTTGTTACAACTGTAACCGCCCAGGACATCTTGCTAAGGATTGTAGAGTGGTGCCTAGGAATGTGAACCCAGTAAATGCTAGGAATCCAGCAGCTGCTCGTGGAGCATGCTTTGAGTGTGGAGGTACCGACCATTACAAGTCAGCATGTCCTAGGTTAAACCGAGCATAAGGGCCAGGAGTAACCGTCCCAAACCAAGCCTTTAGCTATTGATGGGGGTCTGGGTATGGGAACAACGGTAACTAGGCACGTGGGAGGGCATTTATGTTGGGAGTAGAGGAGGCTCGCCATGACCCGTATATCATGACGGGTATGTTTACTTTGAACAATCATTACGCCATAACCTTATTTGACTCTGGTGCCGACTATAGCTTTGTTTCCACTACTTTCATACATCTGTTAGGCATATAGCCCAGTGATTTAGGATTTAGTTATAAGATTGATATAGCTAGCGGGCAGCTAGTAGAAATCGATAAGGTTATTAAGGGTTGCAAACTAGAAATAGATGGTCACGTGTTTGACATTAATTTGATACCATTCAAAAGTGGGAGTTTTGATGTGATCATAGGTATGGACTATTGTCTAACCACAAGGCTGAAATAATTTGTCACGAGAAAGTAGTTAGAATACCCTAACAGATGGCAAGGTGCTTAGATTCCAAGGAGAAAGACCAAAAGAGAAAGCGAGACATTTAATGAGTGCTAAGGCCAAGGAACAGAAACAAGAAGGGATGGTCGTAGAGAGAGATTTTTCTCCGAGGGTATTTCAGGATGACTGATGTGCTGTCGTGTAGGGTCAATTATTGATTACCAAGTTTTAAATTTATATTTTGCCGACTTATCCTAAAACAACACTTTAACGGGCAGTGTACCCGACCGGGTGGAGTTTCGTGGTAAGTAAGGTGTCAAACACTAAGAGTGAGGTCGTTAACCATATATTTTATCAGTATTTTAATCACTCTAATTAAGTTAATTCTAATTACTTGTTAAACCTATGCTATATATGCTTCTAACGGATATGGGGGGGTTTTTAGCCTGAAAGACTGGCACGGGTTTTATGGTGACAATAATTATTCCAAACACAATAAACATGCAAGAAAACAATCAGAAGATAAAAGAGCGGTGCAAGCCAAATAATAGAAAACTGTATTAGCCATATTAAATTTTCTTCCCTATTTTCCAACCTTCGATTAAATGTTAGTTTGTTTATTTAGTGCAATGAATTTTTATCTCGAGGCGGCATATCATTCTTAAAACTTAGGCGGGACATCATCCTAAGACCTAGACACGTTAAATCCTGTCACAATTAACGCAGTCACTTTAAGCATCTATTAGTTTAATTATATATCTATCTAGGTTTATAACTAATGGTGATCTTGATAAATATCTAACCTATAGGCCTTGACTACTTACTGTTGACGGTATTTTATATATGGTAGTCCACATATTCAACTCTTTATCAATTATTCATGAAATACTGGTGATAACAATGACGGGTCACATGTCGGTCCATCTAAGCTCAAATATTTAAAGACAAAGATTAGATCGTTATTTGTAATCCTATTGGGTCCAGTATATAAAACACGATATGGAGGTTATCTTAGTATCCTGCTGACTGTTAGGGTAACTAGACCTCCGTTTGAAGGTAGGTGCATATTCAAACAGGTAAACAAGTGTCATGTGATAAACATAATTAGACTTTCAACGATAAATTAATTAAATCGATTTTAAAACAAACCAAACATTAAATCTTCATTAAGATGGCTAATACCCAAGGGTATTAGCCCATAACCATCGTAATTATACAAGTGTGATCAAATAACCAAGGTAAACTAAATGTTTTACCGAACGATACCAAAAATTAAATGATTACAAGAGTAAGGAAATTACACGGTGTCTTCTATGGAATCGTGATCGATGCTTGACCTTTGTTGCTCTTCTTTTCTTTAGAAAATCGTCTTTTATGAGTAAAGTATAAAGAATATGATATTGCACACCGAAAACTCGTTTTTGAGTCTTCTATTTATAACCTCTGAAAAATGATGGATACGCCGTATTGGGCTAGGCCAATACGGTGTATTAGGGTGTATCCCTTGGAGTGCGCGCAAAGTTTACAATCAATACGATATACATTCCCAAAATACAAATATCTTCGTATCTCTGCATAGTTATCTTCATGGATACGGTGTATGGCAGAAGGTGGTTACGTCGTATTAAGAATTGTGAATACACATTTACTTGTGAAGACTTGGCGCTGATACGCCGTATCTCTTTTCCTGGATATGGTGTATTGGTCAAAAATAGGATATCTTCAAATGTCTTTGTTTTGGCTCTAAAATATGCGCCTTTTAGTGTGTCTTCACAAATCACTCCTCGATTAGTGCAAATAACACTTTTAAAAAATTAAGTACACATTCTTACAATAATTATATAAAAATGGGTAAATTATTAGGGATGAATGATGGTATAAATGTGACGTTATTTGATGTCAACAAAATCCCTCACTTGAATCTACTTGTCCTCAAGTCGACTTTAGATATATTAAAAAATGTCATCCTAAATGAGTCAATGATTTTTCCGTTTAGCACTTTTTGTTTAATCACCTCACAAGACCAGCTCCTCACCAAAATATGAAATGAAATCCCTAGCTCACTCAAACTAATCTAGGGTGTAACCATTTAAGTTGGGACACTCATTGCTTGGTCGTGATTAGCTTGGTATCATAAGCTTGGAAAGATACACAGCTCCACCACTAGTGCTAAGGAGAAAAAGTTAAAAGTAAATTGGGTTTTATAAAGGCAAGGGTTTGTTAGGGGAATAATATGTAACAGACTTAATATCTGTAGTATTAATAGTTTTAAGTCTGTTAGTTATAGTTAGTACTGATAGAAATAGTTAGTACTGTTAGTATAGAAGTTAAGTCTGGTAGAGCAAGTTAAGTCTGCCAGCATTAACTTAAGTGTGACAGTATTAAAGTTAATACTGCTTGGTCAAACAATTAAGTCTTTTGTAATTATAGTAATAGTTATCAATTAGCGTTGATTTAGGAAGAGATAAGCATTATCTCTTAACGCGTTTAGGGTTCCTTAAGTTTATAAAAGGAACATAGAATAGTATTGTAAACATATGAGTTGATTGAGAATTTACAATCAAATAGTAATAGTAATAGCAAGTTTGATAATTGTTCTTGTGTTCATCTTGGTATAGATATTGATATTCCGCGTCAATATTTGTATTCACGGTTATTGTCTCTCATAGTATCTTTGGATTTATTCAAAGGACTATAAGTCGTTTAAGGCTCATTGAGATCCTGTTGATAAGGACCTACAAGTGGTATCAGAGCCACCAAAGGGACTTTACGCAAGATTGAACATAGATCAAAACCTTAATTCCACCAAATCAAATAGTCATGTCTGCAAACGATAATTTTTCTCTTAATGATGATGAGGAACTTTCTCTTCATGATGATGCATCTTTAGATGGATCTCTTCCAGCATCCAACAAAGGAGATGCTCCTGCTAAACCACCACAAATTATTTTGTATAAAAGTGTTCATTTGTACATGTTTATGTCTTGGTTGGTTTTTCTTATGTACAAAATGGACCATAGTATTAACTTGGTAAAGTTTATTTAAAACTTTGGGTATTGGGTATAACGGGGGTATTTGTTGAAGCGGTAGAATTATTTTTGTGGTTCCGGGAATGCTAAACTTAATTTTTCGCGAAAAGTATACATCTTTGCTGTATTCGATAAAAATAAAAAAAAAAATAAAAAAAAAAAAAACTAAATGAGCAAGGACCATAATATTTCAAAACATTATTTAATACTTATTGATGTAAATCGTTTATATTGTTTGATAGCCGTTTATAATTGAACGCTAATTTTTAGCATTACGCGATTTTACTTAATACATGAAATTAAAAGCAAACGCGTACAACACTAAAAATAATTAGTAGATTTATTGACGTCGTTAATGACTTGAAAACACGGGGTGTTATTAGATTCCCGTTAATCGAGCCTTGTCTCATGGCTTACGATGCAGCACTGACGACGGTGCGGTCTTGGTGAAGGGTGTGGGTTTTTCTTCTTGAAATTGGTCTTCAGGTTCCCACGTGAACCTCGGGACCTCTCCTGGAGTTCCATCGAACCTTGACTAGTGGAATGCGGCTTCGCTTCAAACCCGTTAACCCAAACGGTCATGATCTTATAGGTTCCTCGACCAAATGAAGCTTGTCGTCAATATGTGAAGTCCATCCAACGGAATGGCTAATGGTTCGTCGGCATAGCACTTTTTCAAGTTGGATACATGGAATGTATTGTGAACCCTGCTTAGCTCTTCAGGTAGCTCAAGCTTGTAAGCAACCTCTCCAACCTTTTCTAACACCTTGAAAGGTCCAACATACCTAGGGTTCAACTTCCCCCGTTTGCCAAAATGTACGACCCCTTTCCAAGGCGAAACTTTAAGCATAACTTTATCCCCAACCTGAAATTCCATCGGTTTACGCTTTAAATCCGCGTAACTCTTTTGTCGATCGCGAGCAGCTTGCATTCTCTGCTTGATTTGAACGATCTTCTCAGTTGTTTCTTGCACTATTTCTGGACCAGTGAGTTGAACTTCTCCAACCTCGGCCCAACAAACGGGTGAACGACACTTTCGACCATAAAGTGCTTCAAATGGTGCGGCCTTGATGCTAGCGTGATAGCTATTGTTATATGAGAACTCGACTAATGGCAAATGGTTAACCCAACCCTTTCCAAAGTCGATTGCACAAGCACGCAACATATCCTCGAGAGTTTGAATAGTCCTCTCGCTTTGCCCGTCGGTTTGTGGATGGTACGCAGTGCTCATATCCAAACTAGTACCTAAAGCATTCTGAAGTGACCTCCAGAAATTTGATGCGAACCTAGGGTCACGATCACAAATAATCGAGAGAGGTATTCCATGCCTCGTGACCACCTCCTTTAGGTACATTCTTGCAAGTTTATCCATCGAATCAGTCTCTCTCATCGGTACAAAGATTGCGAAGTGAGAAGTATGAGACTTGTGTAGTGAGCCAGATTGTTCTAGATCCGCATCATGCTCACCAAGCTACTCGTTCTATGTGCTGCCATGACCACGCTGCCGTGTCTAAACGTTGTTTGATATCTAACGACATTGACTCCCTCGGCTATACGCCTCCGCGCTCCGTAGATACATACTAGCCAACGATCTTGACGCGCTCCCGCCCCCCCCCCCTTGTCACACTTCCCACACGCTGAGGTCCATAATGCTGGGCGCCCCCCCACCCTTTGTACCTACAATCTCATCGGCTATTGATGTTTCTTGCCTTGACCTTAGCACACGTTATTTGACATTGGCTAACACTAGGTGGCGATGTTTGCCTTCAATTGGGCCACCAAAATATTAGCTTCTTCATGTCTTGGTATATTGTTCAGAACCCGGATGAATAAGAGTATTTTGACTCGTGTGGGACTCGTGCATGAGTACAATCCTTAAATCACCCCCATACAAACAATAGGTTAACCAACTCCTGCCATTGAAGCATAGAGTTCCATCCCACACGGGGTTCAACTTTTCCGTTCTAAATTTCTCCGGATCCTTAGAATTTCAACCAATCATACCCCAACATCTTTGTTTCTTGATGTTTCTAGTTTTCGTGCTTCAGTCTGAGCATATCCAAAATTTGTTTGGGAGATTCAAACCTATAGTATGACAAGGTCGAACCTTAATGGTGCTCTCGTTCCTTCCTGCTTAAGGCTGGTCAGCGACAACATTTGCTTCCTCGGGTGATAACGAATCTCGCATCGTAAACACTAAGTATCTCTACATACGACACTGCCTCATATGTCAGCTCCTTTTGATTAAGAATGTGTTGTAGGACTCCTAGTTGTGATTCGTGAACACCGTACACTTGGTTCCGTACAGATAGTGTCTCCAGAGTTTCAGAGAATAACATACGCTCTCTAAGTTCCAAATCATGAGTCGTATAGTTATTTCATGAATTTTCAGCTGGCGTGATGCGATACGCAATCACTTCTTTTGCATCAAACAGCGCCCAAACCCTTCTTTGAAGCATCGAGTATACGATGAAATCTCCTTCACTTCTCGTTAAAGCCAGAATTGGGTGCACTAACATTATTAAAAAAAAAAAAAAATTAACAACCTAAGAATTTTCATCAAATGCAAAACCTATTTTACTATTTTCACAATTATACGGGGAAATTTTTTCGCTTTATTACATTACTTGCATTGTCAATATCTCATTATGCAAGGTAACTTGCATAACTAAAGTAGACAAGTCAAGCACCTACTTGGCAATTCCTGTCTAATATATGTCAAGAAAACATCATAACATGTCAAGTCAATATCATCATATCCTTTTTATAAAGTACATTATTCCTATAATGTACCATTCATAATGTTATATCAAAACGGGCTTTAAACTGTTATCGTATACCTCTAAACCCTAAATTCCATGAAGGGTTAATATCTAAAGTGAATGTACAAGCTACTAAAGCATATATACAAGTAATATAACATCTCATTTGAAATATAAACTCCCTCCAAGTCAAGTACAAGTTTTCAAAGCACAATGTACAAGTCGTTAAACATAACATCCAAAATAGCCATATTACCTCTGTTTTCATTCCAGTTTCATCACCACCACTCTTGTGCAAGCAATTACACTCAATATACAATGTGTAATCCCTAATTATTCCATTCATAAGCTTTCATACACATTTTTACACTCAAAACCCTAATTCAAAACTCAGAAACTCTAACCCGAGCTAAATACTACACTATGACCCGTTTCTTTATTTTTATCCATTTTAAACCTCAACCAACACTCAAATAAGTTGTAATAACTTATTTTACAATTATTTCAATCTTATTTTCATCATTATTTCATCATCTCATATCCTTTATACAAAAATTGAATCCGAGAAACCCTAAACGTACCTAAATGGATCATTCAACTCGTTTACTCATTTTTGACTGTTTTAACCCTGAACAATCAACCAAGAACCATTGTAAACTCATAATATGAGTTTAAAATTCATTATCTATCTTCATTTTAGCAATAAACAAGAGATTGAAGCTTGAAAACCCTAAATAATCCCTAATGTACCCGAAACCTAGTTTCTTTCATTTTGACCCATTTTAACTAATCTTTTTGCAAACAAGCATCTCCATGACAAGCACCACACCATACTAAGCTGCTTACAAGCACCTCTCCTAAATATCTAATCCATTTCTTGGTATAAAAATGAGCCACATCACCTACTTTTCTTCTTTCTTTAGCCGCGGCTTCACATGGGGTAACCAACACATCAAAGCTACTTTCTAGCTTATACAACACATCCACTAGCCTCTCCTTATCACTCTCTAGACCTCCTACATGTCCTAACCTGATCACATAATGTTTCTAAGCCTCCAAGCTCATTTTGAGTATAAATAGGGGCATAAACCTCTCATTGTAACTCATCCCCCACTTCCTTCTCTATAACCCTTAATAGCAGCAATCCTTTGCTCTAAGAAGATCTTAATAGGTCCTAAGAAGTCTCAAGAACATAAGTGAAGCAAAAAAACCAAGAAAAGAAGCCCGGGAGTCGTTATTCTAAGCGTACGAAGCTAAAAGTCACAATTTCGACCCGTTTCTAAGATATAAGCTCAAACCCAGGTTCTGGATGTTCCACTTCTGCTCCTACACTCTTATAATGTTCATATGATCCTAAATAAACTCTTGTTAAAGTTTCATAACTCAATTCATGCTCATTTTCTATTTTGATCCAAAACCGTACACTCGAAACCCTAATTTTATGTTATTCTTAAAACTAAATGTTATAATGGCTAAATGTTGTTATAATCTATCACTAACTGCCTTAATTATGTTTTACAAATAACACTTTATTGATTATTGAAGGAATTTGAACTTAAAACCCGCGCGTTTTCGTTTTAAAACCCTAATTTGACCCGTTTTGCTTCCTAGCTTAACGAATCGTTATTTTAAACTTGCGTTGCGTTAAATCTTCATATTTTAGTTTATTATAACTTATAAACGTCTATTGAAATGTTAAAATAAGCTTGCATGGCAATTTGGACATGTTTTGTAAATATTTTCCATGCAAGGGGTATATATCGTAACTTTCAGAAACTTATAACTAAAAGGACTAAAAATGTCATTTTATCAAAGTTATAACTACAGGGGTCTATTATGTCACTTTTTAAAGTGCAAGGTTTACTTTGTATATCTTTTAAAGTCAAAGGACCAAACTCGTAAAAGTGCCAAACTTCAAGAGGTTATTTGCCACGTTTCAATCAAGGGTCTAAAATGTAACATTTTGAAAAAGTATAAAAACACATTCAAAACATTACAAGACATAACCTTAATTAACGCTTCTCGTGCTTATCATTTCCAGATATTGATCAAAACGCTTTAAATCGATTATATCGTATCACAATACTAAGGAGCTTCATATTAAGGGGTTTCATCTTGGTATTACGTTCTGACTGAGTTGTTGCATTTACGATTTAAAGTGCCCTAGCTCCTCAAACATTTACTGAATGACTTCTGAATTATGATGGCCCGAACGGTTGAGACAACGATTCCAAACTTTTCAAATCAAAATCTTACAATATTGACTCTTGACTAAGTTCATAGATTACTAATCTTACCTAAGACTGACATATTACTCAGGTTGCGTAGGTTGCGTTAAACCTTCATATTTTAGTTTATTATAACTTATAAATGTCTTTTGAAATATTAAAATAAGCTTGCATGGCAATTTGGACATGTTTTGTAAATATTATCTATGCAAGGGGTATATATCGTAACTTTCAGAAACTTATAACTAAAAGGATTGAAAATGTCATTTTATCAATGTTATAACTTCAGGGGAGGTTTACTTGGTATATCTTTTAAAGTTGAAGGACCAAACTCGTAAAAGTGCAAACTCGAAGGGTATATTTTGCCACTTTTCATACTCAAGGGTCTAAAATGTAACATTTTGAAAAAGTATAAAAACACATTCAAAACATTACAAGACATAACTTTAATTAACGCTTGACGTGCTTAACATTTCCAGTTATTGAGCAAAACGCTTAAAACCGATTATACCGTATCACAATACTAGGGAGCTTCATATTACGAGGTTTCATCTTGGTATTATGTTCTGACTGAGTTGTTGGGTTTACGATTTAAAGTGCCCTAGCTCCTCAAACGTTTACTGAATGACCTCTGAATTATGATGGCCCGAACGGTGATACAATACTCCATAACAATTCAATCTAAGATAATATTCATTATAATGTAAAACATATTCAATCAAACTAAGACTTGATATATTACCCCAGGTTGCGTGTGACGAAGCCGTTACTTTCATTCCATATACCATTGCTATCAATCAAATTTCCCTATAACTATTAAGGTGAGTTCATAGCCTCGCATTTCAATCTTTTTATAAACCCGCGAGGGGGATACATGCTATAAACATGAATGCAATTATTTCTGTATGCTATTTTAATTTACTATTGCCTAAGTAACTGCTTTGCCTTTAAGTCCCCATAATCATGAACCGTTAATTACTCTCCGTAGTAAGCGCGAATGTTGTGAATAGATCTATTTGGGCTGGACTCCCCGTTGGTGTATCCAATTACGATAACCAATTGCACATCATTAGAAATCACGCGGGTATTTTGGCAAAGGTACCCGCAGGGGCTATAACGTATCTTTTAAACAACGTCTCTTTTGAGTCGTTTTCTATGATTATGTTTGTTGTATCCATGAAGTAATACCCCAAATTAGCTTCCGATGCTATATGTCAAAATGGGGGTGTTACAGATTGGTATCAGCGCCATGGTTATAGAGAACAAGGTCAAAACCTTAACTATAACCATATTTCTTTTTCTAGCCATCAAAGTCCTTCGTGCCACTACATTCCGGATCAGTATTTAAAGATACATAATTATTATACTATATTATGCCATAAATAACTTATGTTATTTACGACTGGGTTGTTAACAGAACGATGTCTTCTCCCAACCACTCTACTTCCGATATTGAGGATGCTTTTTCCTTTATGAATATTCTTAACTATACTTCGGTCTCATCGGATTATTTCCCAGCATCATTAGAAAGCAGTTCTTTTAACGCTTCAGAAAAATCTAAAGATAATATGATCCCACCAGTATTCTCACCCTTCTACAATAATCCTTGTTTAAAGGACGACAAGTATTTTATGCTAAGGAATCATCTATTCCACCACCAGATCCTATTACTCCACCAGCTATTTTAACTCCATCTCCGGTATTACCACCATCACTACTATTTGATCCCCGATATTTTTTTATTCCTGAAGAATTATTACCTAAGAAGCAAATCCATCCCTCATCTTCTACGTCATCTAATTCATCTCGGAAGCAAGACTGTATCCTAGTACCACCATCTTCCTCAACTTATACTCCAACCCCACCTCAGATATATGAAATAGGAAAAAGCTCTATCAAGATGCATGTAAAACACCATGAGGAACAAATTGAAAGTATTGTAAACTACTTGGAAGAACTCTCTTTTCACTATATCGAGAAATTAGAAGAAAGACTGGCGAATAACTGGATAATCATACCAAGGGATTTTGATGAAGTAAAAACCAAACTTAAGGAAGCCCGTACACAAATACGTAAACTACAGAAGAAGCATATGGGACAGAGAGACAAGATTTCTTTTGTTCGCTTTAGGATTTCTGATTTAGAAATGACCCTTGAGGATATCTAAGATCACCATTAACTATATATGAAGAATCTTATGGAACACACTTCGTGAACTCCAAGACTACTGGATCGAAACCTTATCTTTATCGCTTTTTATCTAAGGACACCTGTCAGATCTTAGGTTATGTAAGATAAGTTATCTATAAATAAAGTTGTAATTCCATTTTACCTTACCATTTCAATATCATATATGTCATTTCTTGTTATCTCCGTCTTCCTCATCAATTAACTAGGCCACCACCCGATTATCCCTTCAATGAGTTTATCTATGCAGAGTTATATAACTCATTATAAATCATACTACGACCACTGGGAGGTGAACTAATCCTAAGGAAATATAATAAGTCAAATGCTTGTTTAAACGTTCATATATGAAAATATTAAATCCCAAAACTTCCTGTTATATCCTACAATGTAATATCAAGGCATATGTATTTCTTGTTAGAACTTGCATCAATATGGGAATTCACACAATGATATTCAATATTACTAAGTATGAAAATTTTAAATTTTTATACAATGACTTGTGATATGACTATCATTATATGGATTCTTATTACATGTTGACAGAATGCCTCCCAAAAGGATGTCAACATCTGAAGCACCGGTCATGACTCATGCTACCATCAAGAAACTAGTTGCTCATAGTGTTGCCACAGTTCTGGAAGCACAAGCTGTAATGATGGAAAGTACAAACAATCCCAACTCTAAACCAAGAAAAACTCCTGTAGCAAGGAAATGCACTTACAAGAAGTTTACAAGTTACCAACCTTTCTACTTCAATGGTACAGAAGGAGCTGTTGGTCTCATTCGCTGGTTTAAACGGACTGAATCGATATTTTCTCGTAGCAAATGTGCCGAGAAGAACAAAGTGAGATTTGCTGTTAATACCCTCACTAAGGAAGCTTTGTTCTGGTGGAATTCATTTACCCAGTCTGTTGGAATAGAAGAAGCCTATAAGATCACCTGGTCTGAATTTAAAAGACTCTTGATAGAGAAGTATTGTCCTCAAACTGAGATTAAGAAAATGGAAGAAGCCATTACCATGACCCAGAAGTTAATAAAGCATGTAATGAAACACAATTATATACAAGAAACCAATAACTATAAACGAAAGTTTGATGATGAAAGAAACACCACCGACAACAATAACTACCCTAATGACCGCAACAACAATAACCACTCCAACAATCGCAACAGCGACAACTATTAAAATAACCACAACAATCACAACCGTAACAATGATTACCACTACCAGCAGAATAGAAGACAAGAAACTGTTAGTACTTATCCTGCCAAAAGATACCACGGATACCTTCCTTTGTGTACAAGATGCACCCTGCATCACACAGGAGTTTGCACTGTCAAGTGTCAGATTTGCAACAAGATAGGTCATCAAACCAGGAACTGCAGAAACAAAGGACCCTCGAATTACTAGATTAGATCCTAGTTATAGTTATGTTAGAACCTAACCACAGGATGTGTGGTATAAATAAAAACACTTGTCAAATCTTGACTATGTAAAGTATAAGGGTAAGTTGTTCACGATATAATACAATTCCATTTTATACCTTACTATTTCATAGTACCGTTATCCAGGGTTGCCCCCTGATTTTGTAAAACCTACCTTTCAAAATTAATCTTATTTCAGCATCATCATTGGTATGGATTAATTATCCAAGTATCATGCCAACATTCTCTGCGACAAGAAAGTCATCCACATTCCTATCGACGGTGAAACTTTGATCATTCGAGGTGACCAAAGCAAAACCCGACTAAATCTTATATCCTATATAAAAACCGAAAGGTATATATCCAGGAAATCCATTTTTCTTCTTATCTTTCCGAATATGTATCAATTACCGGGAGTTGAATAAACTTACCATAAAGAATCTTTACCCATTACCCAGAATCGATGACTTATTTAAGGTTCAAGCGTTTACTCAAAAATCGACTTAAGATCAGACTATCATAAATTGAGAGTAAGGAATGAAGATATTCCTAAGACTGCTTTCAAAACGAGATACGGACACTATAAAATTCAAGTAATTTGGTTTAATTAACACACCTACCATATTCATGGATCTCATGAATCAGGTGTGTAAACCATACTTAGACAAATTCATAATAGTGTTCATCGATTATATTCTTATCTACTCTTATAACAAAGAAGAACACGCAGAACATCTGAGAATAATTTTGAAATTACTCAGAAGGGAGGAATTGTATGCCAAATTCTCCAAGTGTGATTTCTGGATCGGTATCGTGTGATTTAATGTCTCATTATCCTTCTCATAGTTTTATCTTCTACCTAATACCGTTTTGATATCATGTTTTATGCTTAAATAGGATGATTTATAATCATCTTATTGAAATGAATTAGGACGCTTCTTCATTTGAATAAGGAAATTATAAACCTCCGAACTATGAATTTATAAATTCTCAATTACAAGGATTGGGACGCCTCTGTTTGTAAATGACAAATTATAAATGAGTGGGCTTAAGTATGGCATTCGTACAAACAAGTTTCTTTCAAATCCGTTTGTACAAATAATCCCTTTTATTCACTTAATCATTAGCATTATTACCTTCATCATCTGTTCATTTCCAAATCTGTATCCCACATGATTAGCAACTCTCTTACAAAATTCATAATCATTCCTTGACATCTCTCTGGCATTTCGACTAAATCTCGGGACGAGATTTCTGTAAGGGGTGGAGACTATAACAACCCGCAATTTTCATCAATGTAAATATCCATCTATTAAGATGCAATGTACAATCTATCTATTATATATGAACTCACCTTTTTTAGGGAAATTTTTCGCTTTATTACATTACTTACTTTGCCAATATCTCAATATGCAACATTTCTTGCATAACTAAAGTTAACGGGCTCAGGCAACCTACATATGGCAATCCTCTCTTCATATATGTCAAGCAATTATCATAATATGTCAAGTCAATATCATAATATCATTGTTACAAAGTACATTACGCATATAATGTGTCATTCGCAACATTATATCAAAACGGGCTTTAAACCGTTATCGTATATCTCTAAAACCCTAATTCCATGAATGATTAATATCTAAAGTGAATGCACAAGCTACTAAAGCATATGTACAAGCAATATAACATCTTATTTGAAATACAAAAATCTCTTCAAGTCAAAGTACAAGTCTCTAAAAGCTCAATATACAAGTCATTAAGCATGATCACCAAAATAGCCATTTTACCTCTGTTTTCATTCTAATTTCTTCACCACCACTTGTGTACAAGCTAATACACTCAATATACAATATTTAAACCCTAATTATTCTATTCATAAGCTTTCATACATCTTATTGCACTCAAAACCCTAATTCAAAACCCTAAACCCTAAAACCGAGCTAGTTTCTAAACCATGACCCGTTTCTTGTTTTTTATCCATTTTAAACCCAAAACAACACTCAAATAAGTTGTAATAACTTAATTTATAACATTCTCAATCATATTCCATCATCATTTCATTATTTTACTTCAATTATACAAGAAATAAACCTAGAAAACCCTAATTATGCCCTAATTGGAACTTTTGACCCGTTTACTCATTTTCTACCCGTTTTAACCCAAACCACCTATCAAATTTTGACTATAATCATTAATATAAGTCTTGGGATCAGTAACCTATCATTCTTAATCAAATGTACACGAATTACAAGCTTGAAAACCCTAATTGAGCCTTAATGTACCCGAAACCTAAAACCTTTGCAAAGTGACCCATTTTGAAAGTTTTTCTTGCAACCAAGCACCTCAATGACAAGCACATTACCTCCCTAGCTTCTTAAAAGCACCTCTCATCAAATATCTTCCTCATTTATAGTTAAAAATTGATCACATGGTTCCTTGTTTCTCCATTCTTAGCCGCGGCATACAAAGAGGAAACCAACTCACCAAAGCTACTTCCTAGCTTATACAACTTATACAATAGCTTATACACATCCCTACCTAGCTTATACACATGTCCCATCTCAGATTACAAGCTTACCTTGAGCCTTAAGGGTGGTTCGACTATAAATAGGAGCCGTAACATTTCATTTTTCTTCATCCCCCACTTCCTCCTCTATAACCCTTACATAGAAGCAATCCACTGCTCTAATAGATCTTAAGAGGTCTTAAGAAGGCTCAAGTTCAGAAAGAAAGAAAAATAAACCAAGAAACGAAGCCCCAGAGTCGTTATTCTAGGCGTACGAAGCTAAAAGTCCCGATTTTGACCCGTTTCTAAGCTATAAGCTCAAACCAGGTTCTCTAAGCTTATATTCTGTATTCATACCTTTATAATGTTCATATGATCATGCTAAAATCATAATATAAAGCTTTGAACTCAAAAACCTATGTGTTATACCTTTTTGATCCAAAACCGTACACCCGAAACCCTAATTTTATGTTTTTGCTTAATCTATAAGCTAAGCTTGTAAACTATTGTTATAATCTATCCCAATAAGCTTAATTATCATTAAAATAAGTGCTTTGATAAGTCATGAAAGAATTTGAACTTAAAACCCGCGCGTTTTCATTTTAAAACCCTAATATGACCCGTTTTGCTTCCTAGCTTAACGAATCGTTAATTTAAACTTGCGTTGTGTTAAATCTTCATATTTTAGTTTATTATAACTTATAAATGTCTATTGAAATGTTAAAATAAGCTTGCATGGCAATTTGGACATGTTTTGTAAATATTATCCATGCAAGGGGTATATATCGTAACTTTCCGGAAACGTATAACTAAAATGACTAAAAATGACATTTTATCAAAGATTAAAACTATAGGGTCCTATTATGATCACATTTCAAAGTGCAAGTTTACTTGGTAACATTTTAAACTTTGCAAGGACCAAAGTCGAAAAAGGTGCAACTCCAAGGTTAATATTTCTGTCACATTGTCAAACTCAAGGGTCTAAAATGTAACATTTTGAAAAAGTATAAAAACACATTCAAAACATTACAAGACATAACTTTAATTAACGCTTGACGTGCTTAACATTTCCAGATATTAAATAAAATGCTTAAAACACGCTATATTTGTAACTATAATATCCCCCATTCTTCATCGATGTGCATATCAAAAATCATATCCTGGATTCATATCAATACAAGAATACAGGAAGCTTACATATTAAGGAGTTTCATCTGGTATTACGTTTCTGATGATTGTTGGTTTAACGATTTAAAAGTGCTCTAACTCATCAACGTTTACTGAATGACCTTTCTGAATTATGAATGCCCAACGTTTTATATCATTTTTTATATTCCAACCAACATCAATGTAAAATCCTTACATATTCAATCAAACTAAGACTTGACATATATTACCCCAGGTTTCCCGTGACGAAGCCGTTACTTTCATTTCATATACATTTGCTATCAATTTCCCTATAACCGTTCAGGTGAGTTCATAGCCTCGCATTTCAATCTTTTTATAAACCCGCGAGGGGGATACATGCTATAAACATGAATGCAATTATTTCTGTATGCTATTTCAATTTACTATTGCCTAAGTAAACTCTTGCCATTTAATTCTCATAATCATGTACCGTTAATATCTCTCCGTTAGTAAGGCTCAGAAAGTTTGTGAATAGATCTATTTGGGCTGGACTCCCCGTTGGTGTATCCAATTACGATAACCAATTGCACATCATTAGAAATCAAGCTGTATTTAAAGCAAAGGTACCCGCATGGGCTGATAAACGTAACACCTACCCCACCCCCCCCCAAAAAACGGAGGGCTTCAGATTCATGAGCTAATGGCAATAATAAATATGTTTTTCAATAACGGGAACGTAACCCAATATCGCACTTGCATTCAAATTATTAAACTTAAACCTATGGATTTCACTCAACCTTTGTGTTAACTTTTTAGCATGTTTTATCTCAGGTAACTAATGGCACGGAGTGGCGAGGACATGAAGATGGCTAAAACTTGTTATCATTCATATTGTATGTAACTAGATTTTGGGACCTGCCTTTGTAAAACTCTGATTTTAAACGAATGATAACATATCTTTTGAACAACGTCTCTTTTGAGTCGTTTTCTATGATTATGTTTGTTGTATCCATGAAGTAATACCCCAGATTAGCTTCCGCTGCTATATGTCAAAATGGGGGTGTTACATATGATTAGCTCAAGTGTTTCATCTTCCGGAATCACCTCATCTTCATCAATAATTGTTACCTCTACCCATGCATCCCATTCTTGTTGTTGTTGTTGTTACTTGGATACATAAGTTGTGGAATCTTTAGCCGAATGCTTAGATGAAGAACCCCTTGCAGACTTTGAACTTTTTGATGCCTTATGTCTTTTCACTCTTTTCTCCCCCTCAAGAGGAGCATCATCCCTTTGATGGTCATCATGATGTGAGTGAATATCATCATTCCTGCAAGAAGTATTAGAGGTTGAAGACTTTTCAAATTTATGTTTAGGTACCTCCCACAATGCTGGATCATTAGCTCGATCTTGAAAACTTCTTTCCATCTTGAAATACAGTTGTTGTTGTTGTTGTTGAAGATCAGCCAATGAAATTGTTTTAGTTGAAGTGGTTGTGGTAGGATGAACTTGAATAACATTACTTTACACATAATTCTTGAAAAGATCTTATATAATCTTTGGTGCTTGTGCATTAAATTCTTGAGAAACAAGATCTGGTACTTCAGAATGAAAAGCATCACGATCTTCGATTATCGTTGCAGCAATGCATGGCTTCAAGTTAGTTTCAATCAATTCTTTTATAGCCTTTTCAGCGAGTAGTGATACACCTAGATGAAGAACTTGATTAACTTGTTTGTGAGTCTTCCAAAACTGTTTAGTTGTTACACACTTCCGTTTCATGTTCTGGATCATATATCCTTGACGTCTACACATCCTGCGAAGTGCACCTGGAAGATGATTGTACTTACTGGAAATTCGTCGTTTGGAGCGTGGAGTGTTAGATGTAGTTGGGGTAAGGAGTGGTACAGTTTCCGTTAATTCTTGAGTAAGATTCTTTTCCGAAGATAAGATTGTCCTATGGGATCTAGGTGGTGTGGGAATTGTTGGCTGCGTCTCCTCAGTCTTAGTCTCCAAAGTACCCATCTCACATCCTTCCTCCTCGTCTACCTTCTCCTCATCTTTGTCATCATTATCATCAACATGTTCTAGATTGTCCTTATGACTCTCGGGCTCTAACCTATTCTCGGAGTCATCATCATCTTTGTTTGCTTCAACTACTTTTTGTTGTATAATGGTTATCTATAATGATTTATGTGGTGAACTTGATTCTCTTGCACTCTGCTTCCTATTCTTCCCCTGAGGACTAGCAGTAAGGGTAGGTGTCCTATGGGCTCTAGGTGTAGACCTATGCTTTCCTTGGGTAGAAACAACTGGTTGCGGTTGATTCTTTGGAACATCTACCTTTATAAACACCGTCTCATACTCCTTAAAGTCATCAGTGGCACGGATCTCTTCTGTTAGAAACGCATCCGGAATCAGCATCCCTCGTACACGCACATCCCTAGTAGTGTACACACTAACTAATGGATTTTCATCTTTAATAGAATGATAATCCTCTTCAATCCGTTTAGGAATTTCTTCATTAAATCAGCAATTAAGAGCTTGATGAATCGAGGATACTGGATGGCTTCTTTCTTTTGTTTCACATTTTTCATGAAATCCCACCATAGAAGAGCAGCATAATCAACATTTTTACGGTTGATCACGACATGAAACATTTAAAGAATATTGATCTTGGTTTGATCATGTCCAGATGTTCTTGTGGTTAAGCAGCGGTTAAATACCTTGAACATTATTTGCCATGGTTGAGCTAGATTCTTCGTGTAGAAAGCGCTCACTTTTTCAACAACACCTTGATAGCCAACCTTGTTCATGAAAACTTCAATAGTCTCAATGTTGACTGGTGTGACAAATAGATTTTTAGGACTTTCCACTGGCAATTAAAGAATGTCTCAGAACATATCCACAGTATAAACAAATTGTTGAGTATTCAGCTTAAACTTGATCATTTCTTCAGGACCAGGTACTTTGCTAACCATCCTCCAGAATTGTTGTAAGTACATAACAGGAACATCAGCAGTGGCAGTTAAAGCATAACTGAGTGGATGATCAAGTAGAATCTGCCCAACAATCTTGCATTCAAGAGAGCATGGAATACTCTGTAGCACCGTGTAATTGTTACATATCCCGATTGTATGAAATCTTGGAACAAGTTGAGCAGCTGGAATTACTTGTTGAGCCATGTGGAATACTGTATGATGACATGAAATGATTAGTGAAATGAGATAAAATTTATGTAATACTCATTTATATAACATTTTTGTCTCTTTCCACTCTGTCTGTTTTTATATGCTATGGCAATTCTTTTTGAGCATATTCTGATCATTTTCTTTCTCATGTGTCAATTCTTGCTTTTTTAGGCACATGTCATACGCTTTATTCGTCTTTTTCTTTTAATCTCATTTTGTATGCTCTGGCATTTCTTTTTCGAGCATACTTTGATTTGCTTTTTCGCGTATGGATTTTATCTCTCTTTCTATTTAGAGTTTCCTCACCAAAAAGCATTTGTGAAATGATACTCTTTCAAGAATAATAAAAATATACTTTGATTTTGAAAATACCAATTTGGCAAAACACAAGTTTGTGACAACCATTTTAATAAATCCAAGAGTATAAATTTATATTCTTAAAAACATTTAGTGAAAGAGAACCACTTTTTGACACAATGATACGATTTTTTGATTAGAAATTGAGATAAATTTTCCACGACACAAGTTTTTTAAAGATGTCTGAGAACAATGAATGTACAACCAATCTAATGAAACATATATTGGATGGTCACTAAGCCACTCACTCATCATTCTGTTCATTGCAAAAAACGGCTAAAACCGAACATGACTTAGACCATTTACCCAATTATGTACAATGGATAGTCATAAATCACCTTTTGAACGGTTTTTGAAACAATCTTTTTTAAAACTTTTGAACTTCTCCTTTTGATAAAACATGAGAAACTTTATGATCATAGACAGTTGAAGCACCATTTGTATTTCTACTTCATGTTTGATTTTCATGTTTTTGAAATTATTGATCACTTGACTGAAAATTTTTGTTATACAAAACCTAATCTTATATACGATATTTGGATGGTGAGTAGATTTCTCAATCCTCATCCTGTTAAACTCAGGAAACGGTCAAAACCGGACATAATCTTCACCATTTGATCCATTTATCAATATAAAATGTGATTCTGTAACAAAATTTATCATTTGTTTTCGTAAGATGCCATTTTGTTTAACAATTAAACCCATTTGAGTCTCCGTTAAAAATTTTTGACCCATTAATAACCTTGTACAAAACCCAATCTTAAAAGCCTATTGTTTATGACGAAACCCATTGATTAAGGCCAAAATATCATTTACGAAACCCATTTGGCCCATTACTGTTCACGAAACCCTTTTGATAAGCTTTTACGAAACCAAAACTTGAAATAATTACTTTCGTAAACATATTTGGCAATTGAAAAATGATATCCTAAATATTTTTGACTTGTTTTCAGCTTATTTATCATCTTATTAACAGTTTAAGCTTATGCTTATGTCCAAAAGCAACTTTTCAAAGAAACGAAACCTATCATCATTACTAAATCTAATGAATTTATTCCACATATGATATTTTCAGTGCATCAATCCCAATCATGTCACAAGGCATACATTAACATTTTGCCTTAATCAATTTCACTTTTTAAACACTTTGCATATTTACGAAACCCTAGATCTAAACAAAACCTATTTTATTCAATTAATATTAACAATTAAGTGAAAAGGTTGCGTGTGAAACCTATTTATATCAATTTACGAAAGCTCAGAGTATTTACGAAACCCTTTTTATATCAATTTACAAAAGTGAAAAGGTTGCGTATGAAACTGTTGTATTTATACTTCCGAATGACTTCACTTTTGGCATTTTTAGTCCCTTAACTTTCCTTACGTAAGCTATTTTAACCCTACGAAATCTAACTTTTAAAATTTTCATTTCAGACCCTCAAATTTTCTTTACGTAAGCTATTTTAATCCTACGAAAGCTAACTTTTGAACTTGTCATTTCAGACCCTCAAGTCTCTTTCGTAATCAATAAACACCAATACGAAAGTTCTTCTTTTGCACATTTACACTTTTAGCCCTTGTAATTACTTTCGTATATCTTTGTGATCCAAAAAAATTTCATAACTCCCCCTTGGAGTTAGACCACTTTCCACATCAAACCCTTTTGAATTATTTTGCAGTTAAGTTCCCATTTTACTTAAATATTTATAACTCCCCCTCGAACAATTACCACTTTTTGAAATTTCTTTCTTTTGAAAACTTTGTTCAAAAAGAAGTTATTTTTGCTTTTGAGAACACACTTTTATTTTATGATGATGATTTAACTGAAAAATTTATAACTCCCCCTCAATTAAATATCTAGTTAAAGAACTTTGTCAAAAGATAGTTAATTTTGCATTTTTGAACATTCTTGAGAAGGTGTTTGAAAATTAAGAATTTCATAACTCCCACCCTCGAATAAATGTCTAATTAAAAAACTTATTCAAGAGATTGTTATTTCTTGCAATTTTGCACACTTGAATTTTTCAAACTTGATGATTTTGAAAGATGTTTTTGAAAGAAATCATTTGTTGGTGAATGAATTTTGGTTACAAACCACATATTTTAGCCGTAAAAGATCATTTTCTGAATGCTTTACTCCCTCTCAGTTCATGATACATTTATTTTGCATTTAAAGAACCACTTTTTGAGAAATACAATATCATGCAACTGATAAAACGGAGAAGATATGTGTTTGTATCTTTAAGTTATATTTTTGTGTTTTTGAATTTTTCAAATTATGTTTTTTTTTGTTTTTGAAAAATAGTGAAAAATAGTAAAGAAAATATTTTTCTTGTTTTGAAAATTTTTAATTTTGTATTTTGTTTTTGAAAATTTTCAATTTTGTATTTTGTTTTTGAAAAATATTTACAATGTGTTTTGATGTATGATCTTTCATTCAAGAAGATGACTTTGCCAGACGTTCCAACTGAGTTGGTGTCATACATCGCATACCAATCCTGTGAACTAAATACTCAAACCTTTCCTTTGGAAGGGCTTTTGTAAAAAGACCAGCAAGTTGGTATTCCGTCCCGACAAAGTAAAGTTCAATGGTACCTTTTTCAACATGCTCCTTGATAAAGTGATACCGGATGTTAATGTGTTCTGTACGTGAATGTTGTATCGGATTGCAAGATATGGCAATTGCACTTTGTGAATCACAGTATATTGGAATCTTGTTGTACCCAAATCCATAATCTAACAGTTGCGTCCTCATCCAGATGACTTGAGCACAACATGCAGATAATGATACGTACTCAGCCTTCGCAGTTGACATTGCTGTACAATCTTGCTTTTACAACGACCAACTGACTAGCTTATCTCCCAGAAGTTGAATGCCTCCGGATGTGCTTTTGCAATCATCATTACACCCTGCAAGGTCTGCATCTGAATATGCAATTAGCTCAAAACCAGAATCCTTTGAGTACCATAGACCCATGTTAATGGTTTGTCTTAGGTAGCGAAAGATCCTTTTGACCTCTTTGAGGTGTTTTTCAGTTGGGTGTGCCTGATAACGCGCACATACAAATTTCGCAAAGGCAATGTCTGGTCGACTAGCAGTGAGATACATAAATCCCCCAATCATACTATGATACTTAGTTTGATCAAATTGGGTACTCTGTAAATCTGCATCTAGTTTGGTTTTAGCCATTGGTGTACAAATAGTATCGCATTTTTCCATCCCATGTTTCTTAAGAAGATTCAAAGTATATTGTGATTCACATAAAAAGATTCCTCGAGGTGATTGATGAGCCTGAAGTCCGAGAAAGAACTTCATTTCACCGATCATTGACATTTCAAAATTATCTTTCATTAATTTTTCAAATCTTTTTGCAAACACTGGTTTAGTTGACCCAAAAATTATGTCATCGACATAGATTTGAACTAGGAAAATGTCATCCCCGTGTCTTCTTGTAAACAATGTCGGATCGACAATACCTTTTGTGAAATAGTGTTCGATTAAGAATGATGAAGCTTGGCATACCAGGCTCTAGGAGCTTGTTTGAGACCGTACAGAGCTTTCTTAAGACGATATACGTGGTTCGAAAAGTCTGGATCTACAAATCCATTCGGTTGGCAAACAAAAACTTCCTCTTTCAGTGGACCATTCAGAAATTCCGTTTTGACATCCATTTGATGAATAGGAAAGTTCTTGTGAGTCGCGTATGCCACAAAAATTATGACAGCTTCAAGTCTTGCAACTGGTACAAAAGACTCCTCAAAATCGATTCCCTCCTCTTGACGATATCCTTTGGCAACTAAACGAGACTTGTTCCGAATAACCATGTTTTCAGCATCAGTCTTGTTTTTCCAAATCTATTTGACTGCGATTATGTTTTGGCCAATAGGACATTCGACAAGTTCCCAAACATCAAGGCGTTTGAACTGGTTAAGCTCATCTTGCATGGATTCAATCCAGCTGGCATCAAGCATAGCCTCCTTAATATATTTCGGTTTAATTGTACTCACTGTTAATGCATACATACAAACCTCTGCATTAGTTTGAAGTCGATTTCTTGTCATTACAGGTTTTGAGGGATCACCAATCACTTGTTCAATTGGATGAGTCTTAGTCCACCTATTACTTGAGCGGTGTTTTTGATGAAACTCGTGCATATTTGATAGATCCTGATATGTTGAAGATGACTCAGCTTCTTCGAACACAGGAGTTAGAGGTGCATTATAGAACACATTTACATCAAAATCTGCAACGTCTTCTTGAACGAATTCATCGGTATTTTCATTAAAGACTGGAGATTTTGGTTCAGTGACAACTTGTTTTGCTGACGAAGATACTATTTGAGGAGCTTCATCTTCTTCAACGACGATTGACGATGATGAAGAAGTGTGTTTGTTATCAAGAGTATTTGCGGCAAAATTATCTGACACTTCTTGTGAACTCGTCGTCTATTATTCTTCATACAGAGGACCAAACAAATTATCCAAGTTTTATTTTGAAGGTATTGATTGTGAATCTTTTGATGAATCTTGAAAATTCGTGCAGTTCATTCTGGGTTCTAAATTGTTGCATTCAGAAGCCATATCTGTGAGTTCATCAAACTTGACATGTATTGTTTCCATTATCTTTTTGGTTCGGCGGTTGTAGATACAAAATCCTCTAGATGACTCAGAATAACCAATAAAGATACCAATGTAAGCCTTTGGTTTTATCTTCCCAAGATCACCATGTTATCCTAAAACTTAACCCATATCACAACACATAAGCTATACCAATAAGCTATAAGCAAACCCAATAAGCTTAAATAAGCTTCGAACCAAAAGAGAAAGAAAGAGAGGAAATAGAAGAATATTAGAGAAAGAGAAAGAGGTGGAGGATCTTTTACACATATGAAAACACATACATAAATGACCAACACCCTCTCCATGTGTGGAGAGGGTCTATTTATACCCTTGACCAATCTAGTGGCGTATGGGCTTTGTAGATGGGTCGTGCTTAGCTTGTGTTGGGCTTTGAGCCTGAAACATGGACAATATTATATTACAATCCAAGCCCGTTAATCTTGACTAGCCTATTACCTAACAAGACTAATTATGACTAATAAGACCGATAACATTCTTGTTCGACTTATATAAAATTAAGGCTAACAATCTCCCCCAATGTTGAGGTCTTCTTTTATCTTCCCAATGTTGACGTTCTTGATGGAGGTTATCTTGATTGACTTTATCTTCCCCAATGTTGAAGATATGACGTTTGAGCTTTTGCCTTCTTTGGTCTTGTCTTTGTCTTTTCTTATTTTGTAATGGCTCTGTTCATTCATGCTTAAGACGACCGATAACATTCTTTCAATGTTGTATATGTGATCTTGATCTTGAGCCTTCATCTTTTGACTTTGAGTTCTTGAGATCTTTCATCTTGCATCATCTCCTTGACTTGAATCATCTTGATTTGACTTACTTGATCAACTTGTGCTCTTGACCAACATACTCATACTTATTGCATTCTTGTTTGACTTTTATGAACATAAGGCTACCAATCTCCCCAAAATACGATTCTTGATTTGACTTTGAAGATCTTTTAGGAAGTTTAGGATCAACACTCTTGATGCTAAATGATTGACTTTTAGAGCTTGAGTATGAGTATGTGGTAATGAATCCGACTTCGCCTGGGTACATGCTTGAACTCCGACGTTTTGATATCTGCCAATTTAAAGTCCATAATAAATTACAAAAAAGTGTTTTTTAGTGAGTAAACAACATATATGCGACGAAAGTGTTTTGTCACTTTATCGAATACGGTTTGTCCAATAACAAACATTTCCCGTTAATCAGTATAAATACTGATTGATAGATCAGATAGATATTCTTATGATCTTTTTGACATGGGTATCGGAGCTGTATAGCCAGGTTTTGTTACCACTGCGTTCAAAGTAAATCAACAGGTAAGAGTGAATAAGTTAGTTACTATATCCCCCCCTTCTGATTAACTCGTCAATTCATTATACTGCGGATCCAAATTGATATCCAGTTGTCAAAAGTTGATTCATATAGGAATTATTGCCAAGTCACTCATCCAAGAGCCTTGTTTGATGTTGGCTAAAGCAGGTTTCCTTCTTTTACAAAATGTGAATACTTAACGTATTACTCAAAGTTCAGGCAAGATCTTCCTATGGATAATGCGTTAGAACTCTTTGTTTACAGCTTGTGAACTTCTATGGTGTTCAAACAAGTGTATTTTGACATTGTTGTCCTATTGAGATTTATAATTTGCTTTTATGGCCCTCATAGGACTCGCCAGGTGATACACTTTGGTTTTATGTATCAGAGGCGGGAGCCTGACTGCCCACATATTCAATAATCATCAACTCTGGAGTGAGATGTCAATAGATAACGTGTGTATCTCCGTGACAAATGAGACAAGTTTCTTTTGAGAGAAACTCGAATGGGTTGGAAGGGTTGTGATGACGTATAATAGGTTTACCAGGCCTCTGGCCCTGAACCGTATTATAACAATAGGCCTCAGGCCCAACCAAACAAATAAAGTATGATGGGCCAGAACTAAGCCCAGTCCCGTACTGGCACGGCCCGGAAGAGCAAGACAGACGTGGCAGGCCTTCCGCGGACTAGGAAACATCCACGAAAGAGATTCCACATCTGCAAATCATAATTACCGCGGACCCTTGCCAGACAAGGGGCCCACTTCGGCCCACTAACAAATACAAGCGAAATATTAGGAAAACCTAATATTGGGCTCGCCTATAAAAGGGGGTGCTCTAACACCCCACAAAGTATGATTTTCTAACTATATTTCACACACACATTCTCTGATATTCTCTGACATACATGAATACTTACATTTACGTCGGAGTCTAATCGTGGGGTTCGTCCTCACGGTAAGACTAACGGTTTACCTTTAATTGTGCAGGAAATCATTACATCACTTGGTTTAGTAAAAGATCCTATTCATTGGCCCAACCCAATAACCATCTCAGGTCCATCATATTCAGCCCGTAACATATTTTATACTAACAAGTTGGCGCCATCCGTGGGACCAGGATACAACTGCGTTCTACAAAAATACTCACCATGAGCAATCATGAACAATCCGCTCCTAGCCAACCCACGTCCGCCGTGCGGAATACAGTTGGGAGAGGAAAAGAGCCAGTACTGCAAGACCGAGGTGGGCCTGCGTCCGATGCAGCCCTCCGGGAGTATTGTGACAAAAATTACAACAAATTGCTGCCAATCATAGCTGAGAAGTTTAACAAAGAGAAAGAGAAAAACAAAAAACTAAAAGAAGTAAAAGCCCGACTTAACTTCAATGGATCTACCCAGATACATCACGGTATTCCGAGTCAAGAATGATGATAACAAGAGGATACAAAGGCATGTAATAGATCTAGGCGCTCGCGCGAGTCCCAAGACCTAGACCCTAGTGTGTTCTCAAAGACTCATACGTGACCCGATCAAGAACACCAAAACCAGAAGAGAAAAGTGAGGTGGCGTTTCAAGAGTTAGGGAAGTATGGATGGAGTGTGTCCGCATGCGTCCGATAGCCATAACAATCCACCACGTATGAATACACAGCATCGCTCTCAAAAAGCTAAGACAGCAGCGGCGGTCATTGGAGATCAAGATCAAATAAAAAGATAGCTAAGTAAGGAGATTAAAAATGATTTACATCCAGCCATGTGTGTGAGAAGAGAAATCCCTTTTACACCCAGTAATCACCTAGTTTATTTCCAAAGAAAAGAATGCCAGTCATATTACGATAAGACAATTTGATGAAGTGAGGATCCGGAAGATCTAATTGAAAAAATTATCAAACAACCAGCAAAACAGAACGGTGGGCTATGCCAACTTGGTGCCACCTGTTCAACTCTACGCTGGCAGGAAGTGCAAGAGTTTGGTTCGACGACCTCCCGCCTAAATCAATGACAACTATGATGATCTGAAGAAAGCTTTCCTGGAAAACTATCTTCAGCAGAAAAAGTGCATCAAAGATCCCATAGAGCTCCACAACATTAAACAACGGGATGGAGAGTCTACGGAAGACTTTGTGAGAAGATACAAGCTGGAAAGCAGGGATGTTAAGGGAGCACCAGAATGCATGAGGATCTCCGGATTCGTGCATGGAATCACAAACCCTAAACTCATTAAACGTCTGTATGACAAAATTCCAAAAACGGTTGACGAAATGATAAGAGTGACTACATCTTTCCTCAGAGGAGAAGTAGCAGCTTCGAACCACGAGCGTAAAAAGTCATTTCCACCATGGAAACAGCAGGAAAGCAATCATAGACAAAATTTTAGGAAAGGAGGCTTCCAGAGCCAACAAAAACCGGAAAGAAAACAAGATCGATTCACGCTTCTCACAAAAATACCCAAAGAAATTTTCACCTTAGAAAAAGGAAAATTTAAGGCTCCGCCACCAATGACAACCCCGGTTAAAAACGGAATCACGCTAAGTTTTGTGAATTCCATGGTGAAGTAGGGCATACCACGGATGAGTGTATGCACCCAAAGAAACAAATAGAAGAAATGCTCAAGGCAGGAAAGCTGTCACACCTAATCAAAGAGATCAAACAGAATAGTGGGAAGGAGCAACCGAAGGCGGGAAAGAAAGGGGAACCCTCAGGGAAGGATAAAGCGTTAGCTATCTTAATGGTCCAGCCTTGGGAAAGAGTGGCCAGACAGAAGATAACCCAAAGCTTTTCCTCTAATCCGACAATTTTCTTCCCACCCCTAGATGAGAATGAAGGAACGGAAGGTCTAATGATTATCGAAGCGGAAATAGGAGGTCATTGCATACAACGCATGCATGTAGATGGCGGATTGGCCTCGGAAATACTATTCGAGCATTGCTTTACCCGGCTTCGCCCAAAAATCAAGAACCAATTGGTTCCAACCACTACCCCTCTGATTGGATTCAGCGATGAGATAGTATGGCCAATAGGGCAGATACCGCTACTAGTAAAGATTGGAGATGACGACCACTCTACCTCAGCCTGGATGAATTTTGTGGTCGTAAGGTCACCATCTCCGTACAATGGAATTATTGGAAGACAAGGAGTTAGAAAGTTACAAGCCGTCTCGTCAACAGCACACGGAATGCTGAAGCTTCCAGTAAAAGGAGGAATAATTACTCTAAAAAGCAGCAGGTTGGTCCCACTGGAGTGTGCCCTGGTCTCCGGATCAGAAGGGACCCTTCCGGCTAACAAGCCAACGGTGGAAGAAAGAATTAAGGTGGCGATAAACCCAGAATATCCGGAGCAAATAGTAATGATTGGTTCCACTCTCACAGAAGAGGGTCGCAACAAGTTGTGCGGCCTACTCCATCGAAACTTGGATATTTTTGCCTGGAAGCCTGCGGACATGATTGTCGTCCCAAGGCATATTGCGGAGCACCGCTTAAACATGCAGAAGGGATGCTCTCCGGTCTGATAAAAGAAGAGGGGGCAAGCAGCCGATAGAAACCAGGCAATACAAGAAGAAGTAGAAAAACTAGTGGAAGCAGGAATTATGAGGGAAGTGCACTACCATGACTGGTTATCTAACCCGGTGATGGTAAAGAAGCATGATAACAGTTGGAGGATGTGCGTAGACTTTAAAGACCTAAACAAAGCATGTCCAAAAGATGGGTATCCGTTACCAGAAATAGACTGGAAGGTGGAATCCCTGTGCGGATTCCTTTTCAAATGCTTCTTAGACGCATACAAAGGCTATCATCAAATACAAATGGCAGAAAAAGACGAGGAAAAAATAGCCTTCATTACGAACCAAGGAATATTTTGCTACACAAAGATGCCTTTTGGCCTGAGGAACACCAGAGCAACTTATCAGTGCTTGGTAGATAAAGCATTCCATAAGCAAATCGGAAGGAATCTTAAAGTATATGTGGATGACCTTGTTATCAAGAGCCGCACGGAGGATAAGATAGTCAGAGACATAGAGGAGATGTTCCAAACTCTAAGAGAAATTAACATGAAGTTGAATCTTAAAAAGTGTACCTT
>BQNB010050057.1:31280-41708 GCA_026074375.1 Tanacetum coccineum | reverse complement strand
CTCTACGGGACAAATAACGAAGAATGAAAAAGACTAGACCGAAAACGGAGTTCGTTTGACCCAAAAACGAGTCAACACAAAAATCGCACCCGGACCCCGTTCTTTAAAAAACGAAAAGTTGTAAAAATGACCCTACGAAAAGTTTTAAATTTTTCCTACAAACTATATGACAAAATAAAATTTTCTAAAAAAGAAAAATATTTTTTTGGTAATTTTTGTATTTTTTATGAATTTTTAAAACTTTTAACTAAATTAAATTATAAAAAATAGTAAATGATTACGAAAAATTCTGAAATTTTTATAAAAAATACTAGACACTAAAATGATCCTATGAAAAATGAGAAACAAACAGTTGCTTAACAAATAAGCCCCGAAATAAGCTATTACAGCTTATAAGCTTATAAGCCGAAAACCCCTTTAAATATTAGAGCCCTTGGGACTATAACAGAAAAGTCCCAAGGGCGCAGCGGTGAGGGTGTGTGTAAAAGAGGGAATGTATCGAGAGGTCCCGTGGGAAAGGTATAGTAGAGGGTCACGGTTAGTGTCATTTGCTCACCACGGACATCTTGGTCTTTCCCCTCTTTTTTTAACGAAAAACTTCAAATGCAAAAAAGTTGTTAAGCTCGTGGGGCTTAACAACTTTGTCAACTACACCTTTTTGTGATAAGCCCTAAATAAGCTGAAAAATCAGCTTAAAATCGACAGAATGCTTAAAAAAATGGCTTAAAGCTAGAATAAGCTAAGTCATGGGACTTTTGGTCGTATAAGCTAAGACTTGGTCTGAATAAGCCTAAGGGAGTCTAAACCTAACCTAGATAAGCTAAAAAGGAAAAGCTAAACTAAATAAGCTGTTGAAAACAGCTTATGATGACAGAAACTAGAATAAAGCTTAAAACTAAAATTCCACTAAGTCATTTGGACAAATAAGCTAGGAAAAGGCAAATAAGCTCAACTATTATCTAAATTAACCTAAAAAGCTATGAGGAGCAACAATGCTTATGAGAAAAGCCCAATAAGCCAGGGAGGAAAAATAAGCAATCCCTACACCTAAGTAGGCTAAAACAGTTCACAAGGCAAGTTTGGGCTTAAAAATAAGCCAACAAATGAGCTTTTTAAGAGCTGAAACTAAAGGGGCTTATACAAGAGGTTATAAGCTATTAGAATAAGCCAAGAATTTGGGCTTAAGTCCTCTTAAAGGCTAAGAAAAATAAGCCTAAATTCTCCCCTTTGCACCAGGGGAGCTTTAAGGCTACTCTCAAGGGCTTATTTGACAGCTTATTAAAAGCTGTCAAATAAGCTCTAAATAAGGAAATAAGCTCAAACAGATAGAGTATATTGTGAAAGGGACTTGTGCACTAATTTTTAGCTAAAAAAAACATTCTAGCTTGCTGAATTTTAACAGTGAAAAAGACCCCTTGAGTTTTTTAAAACTGCTACTACAACACTTGGTGGTTTTTGACTTACAAAGTCAAAAGACAAAGAGAAGTTTTGACAGCTTCTTAACACACACAAAACACACCTTTTTTGATACTCAAACTCAAACTTCCAAGTGCTTATGAATGTAAGCACTTGTGGCTTTTTTTCAAATGTCACAGTTTACACAAGGGTTTTGAAACCTTTTGAAAAACAAATTGCAAACTAAAAAACTAAAAAACTAAAAAAAAAGCTTAAAAATGCTTAAAAACTTATACTAAATCTATTTTGATGACATCAACCCATACTTAAATCCATTTTGACCTGTTTTGATGCTGACCCAAACACCCCCTTAATTTTTAGAAAGTGGTTTTAAAGACTTAAAATGCTAAGTTTTGCCGAAATTTTAAAAATACTAATAATGCTTAAACACTTTAGGATTATAAAAAGATAAAAAGAAAGTCAAATAAGCACTTTAAAGTGGTAATAAGCTAGTGACAGAATTAAGCACTACTTGACAGTTTAATCCAAAATTGCATACAAATGAAATGAAAAGCTTAAACAAGCATGAATACACATTAATAGGTATAATAACAGCAATAAGCTAACGATAAGCTGAATAAGCTTATTGCTACAGTTAATAAGCAAAATTGAAAGAAAGGTACCTTTGATCCTTTGCTCAAAAAGGATCTTTTGAGGACCTAAATAAGCTCTAAATCCTACCCAACTTATAATCAAGCTAAACTAAGCTGAAAACCAATAAGCCATCCATGTTAGCTTATTCATCCTTGCCTTTTTTAATCCAACAGTAACTTTCCTTAGAGATTTTGAGTTAATATTTTATAAAATAGATCATAGGATAGCTTAAAGGAAACTAAAAAAGGTTTAAGAATACTTGATAGCTTAAGAACACAAATAACTTTTACTGAATTTTCATTAACATTGAATCAAAAGTACATGAAAAACTTTAAAAACACTTAAATCTATTTTAAATACTACTTGCACTAAAAAACTACAAAGAAAAACTATCTATAGCCAAAATGGCTTTACATTCTCTTAAATAGGAAAAACGACTAGCTTGTGTCTTCTCTTTTGTCTTCATGCTCTTGTGCTTTCTTGTAGACACAAGAAATGCATTGTGTTTCTTGTAAGAGTGCTAAGTCAAGCTCATCACAACCCTTGATTATCCTTGGTGCCCAAGCCGAGAGATATAAACCATTGATTGGGTTTTGTGTGGGTTTGGATTGCCAACATGGCAATCCATGTGAGGGTTGTGGGGTTAGGGATTGTGATAGGTTTGGCTTGTTATGGGAGGTCAAACGAGGCTGAAAGAGACATGCTGTGGGGCTACAGGTTTGGGCGGGAAAGCTTTGGAAGGGATATACAGTGTTTTGAAACGTATAAAGGAAAGTTTGGGAAGATGGCAATTCTAGTCCCTCATGGTGTTATGTAACCTTGCATCCATCGTCCTTTTTGTTTAATAACTTTGGGGACTTGGCAAAACAAGTCCCCAAGAGTTATTATACTCTTTGCATAAACAGTCCTTGCGTGGATATAACTTTGTGCATTTGACAGCTTTCACCCTTGTAGTATAACTTTCCTCAAATGGCAGATTGGGCCCTTGTCTTTCATTTTCTCTTTTCTTCATTAAATATAAGTTTTAGGGATTTGCAATTTTAGTCCCTAAACTTATATTTTTGGACTTGTTGACTTTTTGGCTTGGACTTTGACTTTGTCTTTTCCTTGCTTTTCCATTCCGAGTCCGGTTTTGTCGATTTGGCTTCGTTTTTCGTCCTTTTCTTAATTATCCGTTCCTGCACAATACAATTAGCAAAACAAGCGTGTATTTGGCATTTTAAGTCCATTTTTGGTTATTTTAGCTCGTTTTTAAAGGTAAAAGGTATGTGTAATTAAGCACATACCATTCCCCATTATAGGTTGAAAGTAACCGACTGATGCTTTTATATATGATATGAAAAGCTTGTTTTGATTCTCTCGCGTATTCATCTTTATTGTTATTTACTTGTTCTGGCAAAACATGTTCTATTGTATTTTCCTATATAAACCGTATATACCATTTATAGTGGCTATATCTCGTATCGAGTCTCACCGTGTGCTATGTCTTATGCTATAGAACATGACTATCACTCGTTCTGGTATGACCCCAGAGGCAATCGAAGAACTCGTTAACCGACGAGTAGAAGAAGCGTTGGCTGCTTATGAGGCAACCCGTGCTGTGAATGCTCTCGAGGCTGAAAATCAAAGCCAAAACGGCAGTGACGGCGATAATGGAAATGGTGGAGATGGCAGAAATGAAAATCCAAATGAGAATAATAGGGATGCTAGGCCTGTTTCCCGAGAGTATACCTACCAAGACTTTATGAAGTGTCAACTGGTTCGAGCAGTTTATACACACGTATAAAATAATATACTTATAGAGAAATTAAGGAAATCCCCAAGTATCCCTTGGACAATTCCACTCACAAAGATATATATATAAAATACGTATATTAAACCGGGCAAGTATGATCACCCGGGTCGTTTCCCCAATGACTCGTGTAATGGAAACCTCGTTTAAGTTTAGATCCTGATTTGAATAAGAGAAGAGATATTTTTGATTTAATTATACTACTAAAATTAAAGGCACAATTAAACAACTAATTAACAAATTAAACTAATTACGAAAGTAAATAAAATGCGACATTTAAGAAAACAAATGCAATTTAAAACTTAAAAATGTAACTAGATTCCTAAACCTAAATTAATACTAAAGAAAATTTTAGGAAAAAGAAAAATATTTTTTTTAAAGGCTTTTTGGATTTTTTATGAATTTAAAACTATTTAATGAAAATTAATTTTTAAAAATATAAAACTTAAACTAAAAATTCTATAAAAATACTTTTTATAAGCAGAAAAAGTGCAGAAATTTGATTTTATAAAAAGCCCTAATTTTATACTATTTATAAAAAACTAATTTAACTAATTAAAATAAAAACCTAATTTTATTATTTAAAAAAAAAACTAAATTTGAAAATTAATTTTTTAAAAATATAAAACATAAACTAAAAATTCTATAAAAATACTTTTTATAAAGAGAAAAAATGCAGAAAATTAATTTTATTAAAAGCCCTAATTTTAAACTATTTATTAAAAACTAATTTAACTAATTAAAAAAAAAACTTAATTTATTATTTATAAAAAAAAAACTATTTTTATAAAACTTAAACTAAATCTTACCAAACACATGGGCCGAAAGTGCCATAACAGAAAGTTAAGGGTAGGCGGGGTAAAATTTAAAGTTTTATAAAAAACACAAAGTTTGAACTATTGGCAGATGTAGTCCCTTAACCTAGGGACTTAACTAGACTAAACTGTTAAACTAACAAAGGACTAACTATGAAACTAACAAGGGCTAACTGTGTAATTAACAAGGACTAACTGTGAAAAGCTTTTACTAACAGAAACTATAAAATGTGCAAGACAGGCCCCTGAAACATCTAACTTTTAACAAACAGCATCCCTATTTTATAATAAACAGCTTATTATCTTAGCTTTTTAAGAACCAACTTAACTCTATCTTATTTTGAATAAGCTGCTAAGAGCTTATCAGCTTTTGAGTGCTAGCAACTTAGTATCTTACCTAAATGAACAAAGCAAATTCAAAGTACTTGACAGAAATTCACTACTCAATAAAATTTGCTTATTCAACTATAAGCAAATCCAACAGCTTATCTATACTCTTATTGAACAAATAACAACTTATTAAGAAAAAAAAAGAACAAATGTAAAACAAAGTAAGGTGTACCTTAGCTTTCCAGCTAGAACAGGAAAGCAACAATAAGCTAAGTGGGCTTATGGTTTATTCACATAAGCCCTTAATCAAACCAACAGCAATCCTAAACTAGCCTATAAGCTGACCAACAGCTCTAACCCTCTTGGAGTCTCAGCAGCCATCCAACTCCAATAGAGACTCCAAGCCTTGAATTATTTAACAGAAATAACAAAAGTATTTTTGACAGAATTTAAATCAAACACAAATTTATATGAAATATAACTTTTATTAAAACTGAAATAATTTCTTACAATACGAAAAATAATAACATGAAATTGAAATTACATTACTAAAGAAAACTGAATTGAAAAATTAAACTACTACAATAATAAACTAAAAATCACCACTCTAAAAATTACTCTCCGAGTGCTGGAATGGTATGGGTATTTATACCCGAAGCTTGAGCTAACCATCTTTTCTAGATCCTTCTTTTCTTCATCTTGACCCTCCATTTCTTCTCTCTCCTTGATCTTGAACGTAAGCCGTAGATGAGTATAACCCGGATCATTGACGTGGCTTGATGTGTTAGTTATGTGAGTGAAAGCAATCATACACGTCACATCACCCAATCGCGATCCTTCTTTTAGCCACGGTGGATTGGGTTAAGGGTTGATTGATAGTGATGGGTGGGTTAAGGAGTGTGAGGGGATCATTAACCCTATGGTTAATTTGGATTGGGGTGAGTTGTTAACGAACTAGGGTTCATGTGTTCTTGGTGTTCATGTGTGTGTGAGTGAGGTAAATCGTTTTTGGGGGTAAATAGGAGCAACAGTAACTGTTATTGAGTTATAAGGTAACCGGGTAGTGTAGGGTTTGGGTCGGGTTAGGTCGGGTTGGGGGTTGGCTTGTGATTGGCTAAAAGATGGTCCATGGGTAGTTTGACCCGGTATTAGACCCGCGCCCTTTTTGTATCTATAGGATAATTGCACATCCGGCCCTTGTGTTTGGCAAGCACTATTTTAAGATAAAAGTAACTTTGGCAAATTGCATATTCAGCCCTTGTGCTTTATAAAACAATGGATCTTGGCTTTGGTTGACTGTGGAAGGCTGAGGCATGATTTCTCTGGCTTCGGCTTTGATTTCTTTAGCTTCTTGATCACTCATCCGTTCTCGTGTTCGTTTTTGACTGATTTCTTGCAATATTTGACATATCCATACCTGCACACAATAAACTCAGATACAAGCATATTTTTGCCATTTTTGATCCTTTTTGGGTTTATTTGGGTCTTTTTAAGCATAAATAGATATGTGTATTCTACACTTATCAAAATTCCCCAAACTAAACGATTGTGTGTCCTCACGCAATATCACATGCCTTATAACCAAATACCTCGAAAATTCCCCAAACTAAACCTTTGAAAAGTAGCAAAGAGTTTTGTTTAAGAGATCACAAGTTATAAAACACCCGACTTCCCATTTTCTAAGATTTTTCTCTTTTTATGATTTTTCTTGATTATTAACTACCTAACTACAATTTATTTGTGTTGACATAATGCAATGTTTTCATTACCACATTGGTAACTTTTAGGATCATAGAACAAAAAGCACAATTAAGCGTCTAAAAGATAACTTCATCATCCCCGATTTTTCACTTTTCCCATGCTAAGCTTAAAAACAAGATCATCGTTAATTACAAGTCATGACACTAACACTACTCATAAATACTAATTGTGTACTTACTTTTCCTCCCGCAAATCCTACTTTTGTATCTCAGGATTTTACTTAAGTCATATACCCGAAGGCTCTTTAAGACTTTTGTTTCGATATCTTATTAATTCCAAAAATAAAGCGTGATGGTAAAGAACGCAATAATTAGCTCTTAGCCCTTTTCAAAAGATCAAATGCAATCAAGAATAAAGTCCACATCGAGGCAACCAAAATTTGGCTTTTATTAGGCTACTTAAGCAAGGCACCATTCATGTCATATACCCTAAGGCTCTTTAAGACAAGAATGAACCAATCTCATTTGCACCATATACCCGAAGGCTCTTTAAGGCACAAAACAAGACAAAAATTAAGCAACATTATTAAACCTCAGTCCTTTAGTAGGCTACAACATCGGCCACGCCTCCGACAAGATGCAGCAAACATATTTTCGGACTACGGATTATATAAGAAAACCGTGCCTTTTATCTCTAAGCCACATCGATAGCGGGTCGACAAGAGGTTATTCTAACTTATAGACACCGGACTCTACTTAATGAAAACTCCAACATCGGCCTACCCTCCGACACGATGAAGTCAATCTGGCAGAGATACTTCTTTATTATATTTTTGTATTTTTAAGCCAAATTAGTATTCCTGAGTGTTAACCCTCCCCCCCCCCCCCCCCCCCCATCTACTCACAAAGGAACTTTAAGAAAACATCTATTAACTAATTATTAACCAAAAAAACCATAACAGAAACTTTAATTTATTAAACATTCATATTAAAATGAACAAGCTAAAGGAGAAAAGCCACAATTAATACTTATGAGCTTGAAAGAAAACCAATTATTCTACGTTTAAATGTCATGACTTATAAATAACACTAAATTTCTGTTCTTTACAAAAGAAATTTGCAAATACTTAGCCTTATAAAATCCAACTTGGCATATTTAAAATCTACTTGAGATTAGCACAAGTCTTCATTTACTAACGATTCAAGTCTAGCATGTTTAAAGTCTATATGAGACTAGCATAAACTATCATCATTAATTGTTAAGGAAAAAGCTAGAACTCTACACGTACGATCGGGTCAAAAATTACTTCTTATTCTTACCAGCGGAAAACCTACATTTTTGTCTTATTATTATTATTATTATTATTATTATTATTTTTTTTTGATTAAAAATTTAAAATTTTTGCTATTTTTGTGGGAGAACCGGGTACGTGAGAAACACAATAAGCAAGCACATCAAATCGATAGATTCCCTCCCCAAACTAAAATGAAACATTGTCCTCAATGTTTAAAGTCGGGTTCCTACGAAAATCTAAGCCGTTTATTAAGTAGACAAAGATAATTCGTTAATCGATAATGATGAAAGGATATTGATCTCCCCAAACTAATTTCGTACAAAGGATGAGAAACTCGAGTGCACCGGAATGAGGCATCGGACACGAGAGGATTCTTGAAATGTTGGGTTAATCCTGCCAAATCACAACACAGACAACAAACAACGAGAAACGAAGAGGATGGGCCCCTCAACATCACAACACATTAGAGGTTAGAAAATAAAATAGAAAGAAAAGGATAAGCATGGGGTGAACTCCCACGAAGCGGCTTTGTTTTTGATTACCGAGTCGCAAGCTCGACTCGATCCCTGAATTTAGTTGTCCTTAGGGAGAGCAAATGGAAAAGAAGATCTCAATCGGGCTTTCATTAATGTTTGGAAAAACATTAAAGGATATGAAAATTCCATCCCGATGAGAGGCCACCGGCTCTAAATGGAGATGCCGGGGTCGAAAATGGTGTCTTCATTCTCGAAGGAGACAATTGAGGAAATGAAGGGTAAATCTGAAACAAGGGTGGGTAAAATACTGGTCATAAAATCATGAGATTTAGAAACACCCTTAAACTCTTTGATTATCAAAATTCCCGCTTTGGGTTCAAAACATTTCTCAATATCCGGAGGTTCTGGTGGAGGTCGAGAAATTGATGGATTATCAAAATAAAATGACTCATACTCGGGAAGAGAGTAATTAGCATGAGTAGTGGTATTGCCACTTCTCGTCTCTTCCGAATGATCGCTAAAAGTCTCGAATTCGGGTAAAGAATTATCCAAATGAGAAAGAGAAGTAATAGATGAATCACTATCCATAATGGAAATATGATTATCTTCCAAAGATTCGATATTAGAAATAAGACGATGGACGTTTAATAATTTCTCACGAAGAATAACGTCTTGGACTTGAAAAATATCTTCTAAGTCAAACTTTTTCTCTTCTTGTTCGACTTCTTCTAAGCTAATGTACTCGATGTCCTCAAAATCATCGTCATCACTCGAAGTATCATCATTTGGATCAAAATCGGCTTCAACAATTCCTGGTGGAATTGGAGCAATATGAGCGAGTTCACCGGCGAACTCCTCGAAAATAAGGTCAATCTTAGAAGAATTATCAATCGAAGTATCACGGTTAATCAAAGATTCCACAAGTTCGGACTCAACATTAACACGATTATTATCACAATTAGGCACATCACTCGTATCGTCGGAAATACCCTCGAACTCACTTGGGATTGGGACAAGGTTCTCAACACTAGACTTTATTACTTCGTCCGATTCCGTTGCCGGAATAGTGTCGAGATGCTCATCCCCCATATTTAGAGAGTTATCGGGCTCCTCGATTGGTAAGTCGGTTGTGATTGCTAAAGGAATATAATCATCCTCGTCATCACAAGTAACAGAAAGCATGTAACGACAGGCAGCAGCATACTTTTCATCTTCGTAAGCTTTCTCCTTTTTTCGAACTTCACTTCCCCATATATTAAAATCTTGCTTAAGTTTTTGAATTCTGATTTCACAATCTCTCTCGTATTCTTCATCAATCTCCTCTCCTCGAAATCTTTTATAACCCAAATCATTTATTATTCCCTTAATCTCTCTATCGACCAATTGTTGTTCATGCATCATTTCCTCGATACTCATATCCTCTATTTTCTTTCTTTGATCTTTCTGGATTTGGTTAGAAATGTCTTGCTTAAGTGGTTGAATTTCATTAAGGATTTGTAAATCCTTAAGAAGACTTTGCAACAATGCTTGCAAATACTCAGGTTGAGTTTGCTCTTCTTCCACAACTTGCTTGATTTTCAAAAATTTCTCCTCCGCAAGCAATAACTTGATGCTCTTTTCATTATGAGGTATGTGATCATACTTCATCAAGAAGTTTTGCATAAATTCTATAAGATTCGTTTGAGCATGTAGCATTTCCATACTTGCTACCGGAGGAGTTTGATAAACATCGGAAAACTGTGGGGGTTGAAATTGGTCGAAACCGGAAGAATGAGAATAAAAATACTCTTGGTTCATCGGCTGACATTGGTAAGTCTCATGAGGACCTCCACAGCTTTCACAACGCGCCAAAATTTGGTGTCGAGTAATCAAATTTATATACGTAAAGAGTTAATCTCGTAAGAATTCTTTGCCAAAATACTTCTCAACCAAGAGAAATATAAGGTAAAAATCTCACAAAATAAAACACAA
>BQNB010050057.1:19521-29742 GCA_026074375.1 Tanacetum coccineum | reverse complement strand
CCATCGATGACGCTCACCTCTTGGACACGTGAAAGCCCCGCTAGACAATTTGGTGTTTGCCCTAACAAATATGTAAGTCGTTGCATTTTTCTATATCTTATTTTATCAGCTAATTATAAATTCTCTTATTTTTAGAAAAAAAGAATCAAGCACTATAAAAGATGGCATTGGTGTGATCCGGAGTTAGAGAATAAATGGTACATAGATCATTTGTATGAGATGCATCTGCTTCTTAATCCCTCGCAAAGAGAAGAACTATAAAATGAAGTAAGAAGCCAAAAAGAACTTGTAGTCCTTCAAGTTAAGTTTGCTGATATGGAAGGTCAAATGCAACAACTAATGGAAGAATTGAAGAAAAGTCAAAAGAATGCTTTCTTTTGGAAGTCAAATGTGATAGTGTTTGGGGTAGTGGCTTCATTTATGTTTGTTATGAATTAGTTAGTTGGGGTTTATTTAGTTTAATCAGTTGTACAGATTATCCCCCCATACCTCGCTACGGCGGGATTGGGTATGTTGTTATGTTGCTGTAGTTGTATGATTTATCCATGATCAGTTGTTGTTCTTGATGCCAAATGTTCATACAGATTATTTGACTTTTGATAAATCATACTAGCGAACCCAATTGACTTTTGCTAAATCATACTAGTAGACTTTATAAGTCAAACAACAATACACTAAATGTTGACTTTATTAGTCAAACAAATTAACACATTCATCCACAACAATATGACTAACAACCTAATCTATTCATTCCATCAATCAACATAAAACCACATTCATCCACAATACAATAACCCATTACCAACTGATGACATCAAATAACGTCTATTTTATAGCATCATTTATCCCATGTTATTAAGCCATTTTGTATAGTTATGGCAAAGAATTGTTACTTAATCATTTATATTTGAGAATTGCAGTAATTATGGAGTTATTGGTAAAAGTTAGCAAAAGGCGCGCATTCTAGAGCTTAAATGAAGATATTTAGAAGATTACTATTCTGAAGACCAATACGCCGTATCCATCAAGGAAGATTTGGCGTAACCGTGTCTGCACTCACCAAAGACCACATAGTATTAAAGCTCAATACACCGTATCTAGAGACACTCAATACGCCGTATTCAAGAAATAGTATGTGAATATTCCAGAAGATATCAAGTGTGGTCCCTACTCTAAGAAATCCCCAGTACGCCGTATCCAATACTTGGATACGCCATATCGAATCGACTTCTAGAACTTATAAATAGAAAACTCGAAAATGAGTTTTAGGTGTGCTAAATCATATTCTCGATACCTAAACCATAAACCTAGATTTTCAGAGGAGAAAAAGAGCAGAAGAGGTCGAGCAACGTTATCAATTCCATAGGAGACAACGTGTAATTCTGTATACTTTAGTAATCGTTCAGTTTTTGGTATCATTCGTTAACTCGGTTAGTTCACCTTGGCTAAATAATTGCTTTTGTATTTATTATGATGTTTGAAGGCTAATACCTTCCAGTATTAGCCATTATTATAAAGATCTGAATGTTTGGTATTTGTTTATCTCGATTTCTTAATTTATCGTTGAATGCTTGTTTATGTTTATCAATTTATATTTGTTTACGCGCTTTTGTATGTGACCTATCATTCAACTAGATCTAGTGATACAGACCAAGTAGATCTAGAGTCTAGGATAGCTCTCCATATAGTAATTTATACATCTAGAATCATAGTTACACAAATATTATCCTTCTAAGTTTGTGTCTAGGATACGCTTTGGGCTTAACTAGTTAATTGGATATTGCCAATGGTTTATTAAACGTGTTGACTAGCAGGTGACTTAGATAATTTAATAAGTAACGTTTTGATTCCATTAGATAGTTGGACAAGTAGACTACTAGTGTATAAATTTCCATTAAGCGATAAGTGGGTAAAGTCTCTATGAGCTAGGGTTTAACAAGATCACCATTGCTTTAATCCCTAAGATAGATTATAATCAACAAATAAGGATGCTTTATGCGGATACGTTTAATTATGACAGAATTCTACGTATCTAGGTCTTAGGAAGAAGTACCGCCTAAGTCTTAAGAATGATATGTCGCCTTGAGATAAGCACTTATTGCACTAAATAAACAAACCAACATTTTAATTGGATTAATCATGGTTAATACCGTTTTCTTACCGCTCTTTTATCTTTTGTATGTCTGCTTGGGTATGTTATTGTGTCTTGAATTGATCTATGTTACCACAAAACCCGTGCCAGTCTCTCAGGCTGAAAACCTCCTTATCCCTTAAAATTAAGATTAACGTAGGTTTAGCATAGATTTAACAAAGAATAGAATTAACATAGTTTAAATTAACTTAGTTTAGTTAACCAAAATATTAATAGAATAAAATATTTCGTTCTCGCTCTTAGTGATCGACATCCTACTTACCACGAAACTCCATCTGATCGAGTACACTGCTTGTTAAAGTGTTGTTTTAGGTAAAGTCGGCAAAATATAAATTTAAAACCTGAATTATCTAAAATAAACCCTACACGACAACACATCACTTTTGTGTGGACATTAAGGATTTCTCCCCACCTTCCCAAGTATCAGCTATTTTACGAAGCTTGGTCGTTTGAACAATACTAGCAGGACGTGGTATTATCCTAATGGGCTTCTAAACACAATTCTCAACTTGATGGTTTTGAGATGAAAACAAGGTTTGGGTGGTGGTGGTTGTCTCAGAGAGTATATGAGGGTTGTTGCTGGGACAAATGACCAGGGTTAGTCGAAGATCGGATTTGTCTATGTCAAGGGCTTGTTCCCATTCAAGATTTGGCGGTGAATCCATTTTTTAGTAGATGACTGCAATACTGCTTTACTTTGATAAAAATTTACACTAGTCTTAAATAGGGTGTAAGGTAAACTATGTTTGACTTTTTTAGCCAGATATTCACTTGTACTGTTCTATAAATTGAATAGGGTTATCTAGGAATTTGGTCCCTGGCGTTTATGGTTTTCAACTGCACTAGTACACCTTCTATATTTAGTCCTTTCCCGTTTACCCGCCCATATTTCTATAGCTGTTCACATAAATAGTGAAATACCTAAGACCACCTCACATGCCATTTTCATCTAAATAGTTACACTTTCACTTGGTTTCCAGAAAATTATGAAAAAACTAACGATACCATAACATCTTCACATGACAAACAATGAAACTGAATGTTCACCAAGTGAAGTATGCTTATTAGACTTTGATAGTGAGTTGCTGATACCAACATCATGGTTTGATGAGTCCAAGAATGAAAAAAATGGCAAAAATGTGGAGAGAATAATTCAAATGGAAAAGATCCTTGTTTGATATTGAACTTACGTTTGGCATTAATGCCTTTGATTTAGACAAAGGCACTGAGGTAATGAAAGACAAGGTTAGCTAGGAACACATATGTGAACAAGAGGTGCCTTTGAACAACAATATAGGGAAACAAAGTGGTGATCTAGTAGAGATGCCAAGTGAAGCTGTAAAACAGGGGATAGATGATCATGTGCCTGATGAGATTTATGGTGCTAAGGGTGAACATGTTTTAAGCTATGTTGTTAAGAAAGATAACCTTGAATTTCTGGTTTGTAAACAGGTTGCAAACCATGGTGGTGATGAACTGGTTGATAAAGGAAGACCACTAAAGAGGAAAAGGGTGTATGCTGAATAGATGAATGATGTATTTATTGAAGACGATATTTTTGTGCTATCTTCTATTACTAATGTTTTGGATCTTAAATTACCCTTGTATGTATTTCTTGTAATTTTTTGTTGTATATATGTGGTATGTTTAAGAGAATCAAATTATGAAAGCGTACTAGTTATGCAACTTGTTTCAATTATTTTGTCTCCAATGTAACAACGTTGGTCAAACAGAGTAGTGGTCAAACACCGTTTGAAAAATTATAGGGTCTTTGGTTTAGACAAAACGGATGAACGGGTGTCACTTCAGGGATGAACAATGTAATTTACCCACAAAACAACTACAATACCAACAAGACATTATAGTGAAATGATTCAATGATTAACAAACAAAAGTTGCAATCATACATTCATGAAAACACTGAAAGACATAAATGTTAACAATATATAACCTAAAAGCAAAAAAGAACAACCCCATAAGCCAACCATATCCCATTTATATAGTTTTATAAAAATCAATCTCCTTATGGACCTGAAGGCACAATTGTAAAACTACATTCCTCATCTCCATCATCTTAATCAAATCATCCTTATGAAGACACTTGAGTTCCGCCCTCGTCTTATAGGCCACCAAATTTCCCGGCAAATGTTCAAGCTCTTCTATAAATGCACGCCTTTCATTTACACTTTGAAGCAGCTGCATCATTAAATTGGAAAGTTCAGTTGCTAGCTGAGCTTCCTTTTGCGTTTGCATGTCAAAATAAACAAGCAATTGGTCTGGCAACTTGCTAGAATTTGCTAAAACCTTGAGTTCCTTCAGATGAACAAATCCATGAGCAACATCCATAGAAAAAGTTAGGTTTTAGGATAGTGAAAGGGTTCAGGAAGTTAAGGTATGTATGTGTGTGTTTTGGATATGAAGGACGATATGCGAAGTGAATTTAAATATAAGTAAATATATAAATATGAATCAACTACACAAACGAAGAGTAAAAAATGCAATCATTACATTGGGAAGCTAAATGTAAAACGCGGGTAAACTTTAACAGCACATCATGAAATGATTTCAAGGACCAAGCGTGAAAGTGACGTGTAGAACATTTATTGTGTATCTGGCACGAAATGCAAACCCAATAGAACGCATTGAGGGACCAATGATGCAAGTTACAAAAACACTAACAAAACCACTGGGTAACCCAACAGGCAACGTTCATAAAGTCTAAGTCTTTTTTACTAGACAAAAACACAAAACAAAGTCAAAATTAAAAAACTGTTTCAAGAATATCTTCATCTTCTTCCATCCCTCCTATAGAGTGTAAATGTGTGCTTTCATTGATGATGCTCACCTCTTGGACCCGTGAAAACTCTGCTAGAAGATTTGGTGTTTGCCCTAACAAATATGTAAGTCGTTGCATTTTTAGATCTTATTTTATCAGCTAATTATAAATTCTCTTATTTTCATAAAAAAAAAGAATCAAGCACTATAAAAGATGGCTTTGGTGTGATCCGGAGTTAGAGAATAACGGTACAAAGATCATCTGTATGAGATGCATCTGCTTCTTAATCCATCTCAAAGAGCAAAACTATAAAATGTATTAAGAAGCCGAGAAGAACTTATAGTCCTTCAAGTTGAGTTTGCTGATATAGAAGGTCAAATGCAGTAACTCATGGAAGAATTTAAGAAAAGTCAATAGAATGCTTTCTTTTGGAAGTCAATTGTGATAGTGTTTGGGGTAGTGGCTCCGTTTATGTTTGTTATGAATTAATTAGTTGGGCTTTATTTAGTCTAGTCAGTTGTATAAATTATCCATGATCAGTTGTTGGTCTTGGTGCGGAATTGTTATACAGATTATTTGACTTTTGCTAAATCATACCAGTGAACCCAATTGGTTTTTTCTAAAGCATACCAATAGACTTTATAAGTCATACAACTATACACTAAATGTTGACTTTATTAGTCAAACAAATTAACACATTCATCCACAATAATATGACTAACAACCGAATCTATTAATTCCATCAATCAATACAAAACCACATTCATCTACAATACCATAACCCATTACCTACTAAGAACATCTACCAAAATAGCAACTACCCGAAAGCTTCACATTGTACAGTAAACATAAAACCCAAACACAACCCATCTGATGATGAGAAATTTCATCAACTTGGGTCGTTTTTCTTCAACCATAGCAATGATTTCTTCAAGCTCATTACGTGACCTCAACAAACGAGGGATAATCTGAACAAACCTTTGACACATTGGTGAATCAAACTACTAGAAGAAGTTGACACATGTTGGACTCGGAAAATAAAAGAAAAAGGATGTGTAAATAAGCAAACAAAATGATTTGTTGCATATTTTTCGATCCGATCATACTTACAAGTGTAGGACAACCATAGAAACGATGACCATGATTCCGATTAGTCCATGATGTTCTGATCACGGCTTCCAAACCACACGAACAACGAACCATTTTATAATTTGTGTGTTTTACCTTGCAAACCATCATTTATAATACACATAAACGATTCAGGGACCAATGGTGCAAGTGGAAAACGACAAAAAAAACCTGTAGTAAAGCACCAACTGGGATTTTTGAGTCAGTGACCAACGGTGAAAAAACAAAAAAATAAAAATTACTAAAATGCTCATGGTTGAAAAGTCAAAATAACGCCAGTTACGTATAACGGGGCTCGAGGACCAAACGGGTAACGAAAATCGACTTTAAAGATTAACGACATCGACCCCTGTTATTTAGAGACTGAATCCGCAATCGGACCTAAGCATAGGTAATTTACCCTAACTTTTATTTGACAAAAAAAATGAAAAGAAAATAAGCATAGTAGTGAAATAAGCAGAAAAGAATAAGTTGTAAATTGGTTGCAGCCAAACAAACAAACATACCCCATCATCATCCATCCATCGAGCGAGCTAGCTTGTTCATCATCATCAGCCAATCAATTAATCTGTGAAAGCTTAAGCTTCTTTAATTGTTACAAAAAGAATGGGAGCTTGGAGTCTGCAATTCAATCCTCCTCTTTTCATTCCTCAGGTTTGTATCTTTTTTTTTTCATTTTCCACTCATTTCAATAATAACTTATTACATTATTATGGGAGTTTGTGTCACTGTTTCATAAGTTATTAGCAGCCGAAAAGTTTCAAAATAAGCCACAAAAATTGAGTTTATAAAACATAAGCCCAAAACTTTAAAATAAGCAATAAGCCGGGCCGAAACAAACACCCCGTTACGGGCTTATATGTTTTCGGCTTATGTTTCATAAACCTCAATTTTCCGGCTTATTTCGACACTTATATAAGTCCAATGTCAATGGGGGTGTTTCTTTCGGCTTATATGTGGGCTTATGAGCTTATTTCATTTCGGCTTATATAACATAAACCCCAATTTTGAGGCTTTATGGGTTTATATAAGTTTATCATATAGTAATAAACTTATATAAGCTCACAAGTCTCAAAATAAGCCGGAAAATTGGGGCTTATGAAATATAAGCCAAGATCAAATAAGCCCACATATAAGCCGAAACAAACACCCTAGCACTCTACACAATTTTCCGGCTTCTAATTTACTAAAAATGTTTATTAGATTCACAATTTTCCAACTCTTAACCATTTTATTCTGTTGAAATCCACTTAACATAATAACAAATTAGCAATAACCGTTGATGTAACTCATAACCTAATTGTTAATACCATGTCCTTGGAGTTTGTTCTATTGTAATTGCTGATTCTGACATGTATTTGGTAAATCGATACTTTCTCATTATGGTTTCAATTATTGTTTCTTAAAGCATCAACTTTCCACAAACGCATTCGATTTTAGACCACAATCAAAGTTTTGGAATGGGAAGACCAAATATCAAACTTTTCTTATCAGAGCTTCTTCGGCTAATTCGTCCGGAGCCGAACAAGATAAGTCGGTTAAGGATGAAGTGACTCTTACCAAATTAGCCAGAGATGGAATGGTCATCCTGCAACATAGAGTTTCAAGACTGCAAGAAACCATCGTCTCTCTCCCTCCTGTCGTTTTTCTGGTATGTTTTCCCCACGGTATAGCTTCGTAACTCTTTCAAAGTAATTTTGTTTACATTTGTTGCTAGATAACTGAAATGCCTTATTTAGCATATGGTTTTGGGAAACTGGTTCATTATCTGCTGAATATCTATATTGCCGTTACTTAGAACAAAATATAAATAGATGTTGCAGACTCTTGTTAGTACATAAATTTAGGCAAATAAGTATTTAAGACGCCTGGAAAGAAATTATTGTTCATTTGAGCTAGTACGTTGTTTTATGACAATAACATGGTGGTGACTGGTCTGAAATTTTTGAGTTTGACACCAAAACTCAAGCCTAGACTCATGTTTGGGATCAAGGTAATCCCAAGGAGAATATTAGTCGGCGTATATCGATGTTTGTTCTGTCGTTGTGCAGGTCAATACCTTTATCTCAAATGACTCTAGCCATTAATTTCTAAGTGTATGTAGTTATGTTTGGGAAGGACTCTCGTTGCTAGCACTTATGAATCATTTTAGTTCGGTACTCCAATTTTGCCATATTTTAGCAGAGATTGTATACTTCATCAGTCATGCGATAATCACAAGTTCACGATAATATCCGTTTCAAGAAATGCTATGAAAAATGTAGACATTTTCTCATATGACAACTTTTGAAATCGAAATTACTTATTTATCCACTGCTACGTTTACAAACAATTGATGATATGGGTACTCAAATTTCTCTTTGCTTTTGTACAGGTAAAAAGATCTCCTCGTTCTCATTTGGCGCTAGGGTTTTGCATAGCCGCAGCCTTGTTGATTGTTGGTGTGAGAGCTTATGTGGCGAGAAAGTTGAGGCAAAAACGACCAGGATCAGTTGCTGATCTTGTCCGGCGTGGCCAGCTAAATTCTGATAGAAGAGGCATGTATGACTCTAACCCGTTTTCGATTTTTCATTATCTCTTTATCAATTCGTGTATGTGGATACACGTGTGTGTTTTGGGTAGCCTTGGGGTCATTGGGTGGGGTAGGTAACGGAGTAATAGTATTAGAGGTGGCAAGATAGGTGGGTTGGATGGGGTAGGTAACGGGTTACACGGGGTGAGTAATAGTACAGGTGAGATGGGCCGCTCACAATGCAATGGTTTTGTCTTTATATTTAGTAAAAGTATAATTTATTGGTTGATTATATCTTACAAAAACAGTAACTAAAAGATTTTAATAATAGGATTTATAAGGTTGTGTGCATTGGCTAAGTAATAGACTTTGGGCGACACTAAACCCTTTTTAACAGATTTTTGCTATAGCTATCATTTTATTCGACCCGTTTGAGATAAACTCACCCAGACCCGAACTATTCATAAGTTAATGGGTGGAAATTGATGCTTCTAGTTATTATCAATCTTTGTCCCATGAAAGTTCAATATTTTACTTAAGGGAGTTGTTTTGGCTTTATGTTGGTATTTTCTGGACTGAGAATGACTACTTTTATCTGTAACTTCGCCGAAAAAGGAAAAGTTGCATTTCCCATGGCTTGAAATTTCAGATTTTGACTCTAAGCGTGTGGACAGTTACTGAATGTCTAAGATACCCTTTAGTAGTTAAGAACAAAAGTGAATATTGTTGTTTGAGACAGTAGTATTAGCTATTTGTAATAATTAAAATTTAGTAATTTTGGTTTGAGAACTTTGCCAAAGAATAAAATGATGCAACTTTCATGAGAAACCATAAATTAGGACTCTTCAACTTTACGTGAATCTGGAGTATTTGTTGATTATTTATTGGTCGTCCTGTACAGATCAACGCCAGGGATGTATGACGATCCATTCAACAATCCACAAGTGAAGATTAGTAAGAATAATACATCAGTCGAGATGTGTGGAAAGGTTTATAAATTGGAACCAGTGACTCTAACAAGAGAAGAACAAAACGTACATCAAAAAAGGAGATCACGAGCCTACCAGTGGAAGAGACCAACAATATTTTTGAAAGAAGGTGACCCAATACCCTCTGATGTTGACCCCGATACAGTTAGATGGATCCCTGCAAATCATCCTTTTGCGACCACCGTCAGCGACATTACTGAAGATTTGGCTCAAAATAACGTGTTTCAAAAGCACGGTGTTCCATTTCGTATTCAGGCAGAGCATGAAGCCTTGCAGAAAAAGCTGGAAGCTTTGCAAAGTGTAAGTGCTTCTTATAATCAATTCTTGAGTGTTCTGTTTAAGAAGCCGAAGATGATTTTGATTTTCTGGCTATTTAGGGTCCATAGTAGTTGCTATTTATAAGAAAACCGCCTACTGAAAAATGAATTGAAATTAACCAGCAAGTTTTAGTTCGAAAACATATATTGAACACCATTTGTGGTTGATTAAAGTAATAACAATTTCAAACTCTTGCAGTTTAGTTTTGGCTATGAAATTTAATGTCATAACATGCTTAATATACAGGATCAGAAGCTGAATAATTTGGCAATTGATCCGGGAACTGCTCGAAACTTTGAAAGACCATTCAAGTCGAATCCCAAGTTAGATGATCAGCAGCAGATGG
>BQNB010050057.1:0-19130 GCA_026074375.1 Tanacetum coccineum | reverse complement strand
ATTAGTGCCAATAGTATCGGCTAGGGATGATTAGTGCCACAAACTACAAACCACAGGGATGATTTTTACAGTTTACTCTTTAGATTATAAACCTAAGCTTGCAAGATTTTGAAACCTTAAACCAAGTGAAACCCTAATTTAGCTTTTTCTTGTTTAATACTTGTAAAGGCTTAGTCAAACCTTCAAACCATCTTAGTAGGTCTTAGATATATAGTAGGAATGTGTGTAAATATTTGTAGAAAATTTTGTATGGATTGAGTATGGTCCTTGTGGTATGCCGTGGGTTTTTAAGGGGGGGAGAGTTTTGTGAAAAATTTGCTAAGTGTTCAAGTGTATGAATGTGTTTCTATCTAGTGTAAATGAGATACAAGTATATAAGCTAGTCAAAAGTGAAATAGCAAGTCTTGGGACAAAGGGAGGAAATCATGGAAAGTCTTTGGTCAATACTTAAAAAAATGGGTCTTGGTTCCTAAAAGATAAGAACATCTCATGAATTTAAGGAATGTGTTTTTCAAACTAGTCATATCTTTGCGTTCTTATCCCCAGCCGGCCACATACATGTATATACATAAGATATTTTGAAATTTTTGGGTATTGGATATAAAAGTGGGTATTTGTTGAAGCGTAGAAAAATTTTGGTGCTTCCGGGTATGCCAAAATGTATTTTATTATGAAACGTAAACGTTTTACGCAACCAATAAAAATAAAATATAAAAAGTTTATTATTACTTTCATAAAAATAATATATTGCTTTCTTGACGAAAACTTTAATCCGTTTGGTGTCCGTTTACATTAATTGTTGATTTTTAGTTTACGCGATTTAACTTTAACTATTAAAATTAAAAGTAAACGCGTACGAGAAAAATAATAATTAGTAAAATAGATGACGTCGTAAATGACCTGAAAATACAGAATGTTACAGTCTCCTCCGGTTAGAAGAGCCTTGTCCTCAAGGCTCAAGTTGCGGCACTTGAGGAAAGTACGGGTTCAGAGAAAAGATGCGGATACTTCTTTTGAAATTGGTCCTCACGCTCACAGGTATACTCAGATCCTTGCTGAGAGTTCCAACAAACTTTGACTAATGGGATTCTTCTCCGCTTTAGCTTTTTCACATCTTGATCCACAATCTCAATAGGCTCTTCGACAAAACGCAGATTTTCATCAATCTCGATCTCATCCAAAGGCACCTGAACATCTGGCTCAGCCAAGCATTTATTGAGGTTCGACACATGAAACGTGTCATGGACACAACTCAGCTCATGGGGTAACTTCAGCCGATAAGCTACCAGTCCAACACACTCCACGATCTTGAACGGTCCCACATATCGTGGTGCTAGCTTTCCCTTCTTGCCAAATCGTACCACTCCCTTCCATGGAGACACCTTAAGTAACACTCGGTCTCCAACCTTGAATTCAAGAGGCTTACGCCTCTTATCAGCATAGCTTTTCTGGCGACTCCTAGCCGTCTTCAATCTTTCCTTAATTTGAACAATCTTTTCAGTCGTTTCTTGCACAATTTCTGGTCCAATAAGCTGACTTTCTCCAACTTCAGTCCATATCACGGGGGATCTACATTTCCGCCCGTACAGAGCCTCGAATGGTGTGCACTTAATGCTTGTGTGGTAACTGTTATTATAGGAAAACTCAATCAATGGAAGATGAGTATCCCAATTGCCACAAAAATCCATAACACAAGCTCGAAGCATATCCTCCAGCGTCTGAATAGTACGCTCACTCTGACCGTCGGTCTGAGGGTGGTAAGCCGTACTCATGTCTAGTCTCGTACCCAACGCTTTCTGAAAAGCTTGCCATAAGTGTGACGTGAATCGACCATCACAGTCTGAAATGATTGACACCGGCACACCATGTCTTGCTACAATCTCATTGGTATAAATGTTTGTTAACTTCTCCGTCTTGTAGTCTTTACGAATAGGTAAGAAGTGAGCCGACTTGGTCAATCTATCCACAACGACCTAAATCGTATCATGCCCACTGCTACTTTTAGGCAACTTTGTGACAAAGTCCATTGTTATCTTTTCCCATTTCCACTCAGGAATTTCTGGTTGCTGAAGAAATCCTGAGGGTTTCTGATGTTCGGCTTTAATCTTAGAACACGTAAGACATCTGCTAACGTACTCAGCAATGTCTCTCTTCATACCAGGCCACCAATACAAGTCTCTCAGATCATAGTACATCTTATCCGCACCCGGATGTACTGAATATCTAGAAGTATGAGCTTCATCCATGATCAATTTCCTTACACCACCAACTGATGGAATCCAGATACGATCAAAGAAGTAAATTTCACCATCATCTCGTTGCTCAAAGTGTCTTTCTAATCCTCTTAGCCATTCAGTTGGGGCTTTGAGATCCTTGGAAGCTTCGCTCTGTGCTTCCAAAATCTTAGTCTTAAGTCCAGAATGAATAGTAATACTCATAGCACGTAACTCGTCTCTGCCTTTGTGTCTTTCTTTTATCTACTCAAGGCATCTGCCACCACATTTGCCTTGCTGGGGGTGGTATTTGATCTCACACTCATAGTCACTGAGTAGCTCGATCCACCACCTTTGGCGCATATTTAAATCTTTCTGGTCAAATATGTACTGGAGACTCTTGTGGTCAGTGTAGATAACACTTTTCGTCCCATAAAGATAATGTCTCCAGATTTTAAGAGCGAACACCACCGCACCCAATTCCAGGTCATGGGTGGTATAATTTTTCTCATGCTTCTTCAACTGTCTTGACGCATATGCTATAACTTTGTCCCGCTGCATCAGCATGCTCCCAAAACCTTATTTTGATGCATCACAATAGACCACAAAGTTGTCGGGTCCATCAGGGAGTGCTAACACAGGAGCATTGCATAGTTTCTCCTTCAGAATTTGGAAAGATTCATCTTGCTTATCTCCTCACACATAAGCCTTATTCTTTTGAGTTAACAGGGTGAGGGGCTTTGCGATCTTGGAGAAATTCTCGATAAACCTTCGGTAGTATTCTGCCAATCCTAGAAACGAACAGATTTCTGTTGGTGACTCAGGGGTCATCCAGTTCTTGACCGACTCAACCTTGCTAGGATCCACGTAGATACCGTCACGGTTGACCACATGTCCTAGGAACTGTACTTCTTGTAACCAAAATTCGCACTTTGAAAATTTGGCTTACAACTTCTCCTTCTTGAGTAAGACTAAAATCGTCTTCAGGTGGACTTCATGTTCTTCTTTTGACTTTGAGTAGATTAAGATGTCGTCAATGAACATAATTACGAATTTGTCCAAATACGGTTTGCAGACGCGGTTTATTAAGTCCATGAATATTGTTGGTGCGTTCGTCAGCCCAAATGGCATGACTGTGAACTCAAAGTACCCGTATCGAGTTCTAAACGCGGTCTTCGGTATATCTTCCTTTCGGACTCTCAACTGATGATATCCCGAATGAAGATTTATCTTAAAGAAACAACACGCACCTTGTAATTGGTCAAACAAGTCATCAATTATGGGGAGAGGGTAACGGTTCTTTATAGTCAACTTGTTAGTTCCCTGTAGTCAATACACATTCTCATCGAACCGTCCTTCTTCTTGACAAAGAGCACAGGTGCTCCCCATGGTGAGTGACTTGGTCGAATAAAACCCTTCTCTTGAAGTTCTTTGAGCTGGTTTGACAATTCTAACATTTCTGAAGGGGCTAACCGGTATGGAGATCTAACAACTGGTGATGCGCCTGGGATCAGATCGATGCGAAATTCTACCTCTCGCACATGAGGTAAACCCAACAGATCATCTGGAAATACTTCGGGGAAATCTCGGACAATGCGGATGTCATCAAGCTTTTTCTCATCAGCCTTGATACATGCAAGTGATCCAAGATCCTTTTCCGGCCTCTCGCCTTGAACTTCAAGAATCTCGCCATTCGGAAGAGGAATACGGACAATCTTCTCATAACAATCGATGAGAGCTCGGTAGTATGCCAACCAATCCATTCCAATGATAACATCAAAACTTCCTAGTTGGGTTGGCAACAAGTCTATTTTGAAGACGTGATTTAATAAGACTAAGGTGCAACTACATAAAATGGTATTGGTGCTAACAACTTTTCCGTCTGCTAATTCGATTTCATAATTAGTGTTCAAAGCGGTTGGGGCAATATCAATAAAAGGCGTAAACGCAGAAGATACAAAACTCTTCTCAGCACCAGAATCAAAGAGAATACAAGCGTAGTGATCATTAAGGAGAAACGTACCCGTGACCACATTCGGATTCTGCTGCGGATTTTCAACCACCACATAAGCTCTAGCACGAGCTCCATCATTCTGCTGGTTCCTTGCTTTTGGACACTTGTCCTTGTAGTGTCCTTTCTCACCACACCCGAAGCATGTCACATTTTGCAGGAAGTTATTACCTGCACCCTGAACCCCGAATCTACAATCCTTCTCTAGGTGACCCATTTTTTGACATTTCTGGCACCTTTGAGGACACGGTCCATGATGATGTAAGTTGCATCGATTGCACTTTGGTAAATTTCCAGCATAAATCTTTCCTCCAGCTGGGGCTGCAGCATATGCCCTGACAGGTTCCTGTCTCCTGTTTTGTTGCTGGGGATAATTGTTGTTTCGGTTGCGGTTCTGGTTGTTGTTGTGGTTATTGTTGTAGTTATGGTTATTGTTATTGGTGTTCCTTTGGTTGTCTTCCCATTTCCTTTTATTACTTTCACTAATTCTAGCAGCCTTACCCTGAACTGATTGCTCGACCAGTGCACGGGCCATGTTGATTGCCTCATGCAAGGTCGCAGGCTTAGAAGAAATCATATTTCCTTTGATTCCTTCAGGAAACCCACGAATGTACTTTCCAATCTTCTTGCTTTCAGTGGGCATCAATTCAGGACACATCAGAACTAGTTCATGGAAGCGATTGCTGTAAGCCTCGATATCATCTCCTTTCAGAGTCAGAGTCCAGAGCTCTTGCTCCATCTTTTCGATTTCGGTTGCTGGGCAGTATTCAGTCGTCATCATAGCTTTCACGTTGCTCCAGGGGATCTGATTAGCATTAGCGAGTCCCAAAGTCTGAACATTTCCGTTCCACCAGGTTAGGGCACGACCCTCGAACGTGCACATAGCAAACTTCACTTTGTCATCTTCAGCACATTTGCAAATCTCAAACACTTGCTCTATCTTTTCGAACCAACGTTTCAGTCCGACTACGCCTTCAGTCCCCTTGAAAGAGTGAGGCTTGCAGTTCATAAATGTCTTATACGAACATCCTTCCTTTGATTCTTTCAGGAACCATGAATGTACTTTTCAAATCTTTTACTTTCAGTGGAACCATTTCAGGACAAACAACGAACTAGTTTGTGGAAACGCACTTACTGTAAGCTTCGATATCATTCTCCTTTCGTGTCAGAGTCCTAAGTTCTTGTTCCATCTTTGGATTTCAGTTGCTGGTGCCTAATTCATTGGTCTTCATAGCTGTCCGTTGTCTCTAGGGGATTGATTAGCTTAGAGTCCAAGTCTGAACATTCCGTTCTACCCAGGTTAAGCCAAGACCCTCGAATGTGCACATAGCAAACTTCACTTTGTCATCTTCAGCACATTTTTCAAAATTTCAACACTGGTCCATCTTTTGAACCAACATTTCAGTCTTCTACCCCTTCAGTCCCTTGAATGAGTAAGGTTGCCATTCATAAATGTCTTATAGACAGTCCTTTGCATCTTGGTTACAACAGTTCCTTCTAGTAATTTGTTTGATCGGATCCACCAAGTATTGTTTGAGTCAGCTCTTGTTTTTTGTATTTTTCAATGGCTTTTGCCACACGGCTTTTCTCTATCTTACCTATAGATTTCTTCTTAAATCTCCTGGGCGCATGATTCTTGGCAACACATGGTACACCAATTTTTGAGAATTTGTAAAAAGGTTGGCTGAGTCAGGACTATGGTAAATAATGGAGAATGATTTAATATAATCATATTTTCAGGAAGGTCTATATTTACTAATTGACCGATAGAAATAGATTATGATATGTCCAAAAGTTAGACATTAAGAGATTCGAATTTAAACCAATTTTTATATTTAGATTATGTTTATGCATTTTATCTGAAAATCGAAAAGTAAGTAAGGATACAGATATACTGGCTGCGCTGGGGATATCAGATTAGCTGATGATGGATTCTGTATTTAAAATAAATGAAAAGAAAAATCTTTTTTTTTAAAATTTGTGGTTATAGATAGGTTTGAAATGAACATTCCCTATAAAACTGGCTTGGTACATTCTTTAACACCCCAAAAATCAGGTAGCAGTGGAATGGTAACAAATGGGGTGGTGATACATCTATGTACAACAATCAAGATATAGGAACGACCTTAAATTGACGTTTTAGATAAGATTTCATTTCGTTGCTATAGCAAAAAATATCGAGTTAATACATTAGGTCCTATATGTTTTAAAAAGTCATAAACATTTCCGACATGCAGTTTTTAATTAAACAAAAGTTCATATTCACTTTAGGTGAGCTAAGTTTTTATAGATAAAAGTTTCACCGGAATTTAATTAAACACAAAATCCTATTCCTTTGATATCCATCACGGCTCCATCAAGCTTATACCTTTAGGGGACTGAAATTAACATGCTATAAAGTCTCACAAAGGTTGAAGTGAATCCTTAGGTTAGTCGGTAAAAGAGTGGGGACCACAAGATTTAAAGTCAATAGTAGACCATGATTCATATTCAATGTCCAAAAAACGATATTATTGCATAAGCTCATGACAACGAGCCTTAAACACGTAATAAGTTAATCATATATATGCCCCACGCAGTAAAAAGTGATGCCAAACAACAACGTATTATGTCAAATGTTAATATGCACCATGAGTAACATGTGACCCAAAGAAAAGGTGCGGGAATTGTCAAGTCCGATAGTTATCCACAACACTCGCGCTTATAATATAGCAACTCACGGTTCCATGATAAAAGGGGACTTAGTGGATAAAGGGTACTTGGCAATATAGATGACTCACGCGAAAATTGTGACAGTGTGTAAAACACTTGTGTCGTAGTAACTCTCGTGTGTGTGTAATTATATAAGTAGAGCGCTTGTACAACACCCCCCAGCTACCCGACCTCAGAAATGTGGGTCATTAATTTACCTCCCCAACCCCCCGAGACTCACTCGGTCCCAACCCAAGTATTCACATGAAAATTGCGTCCGAAGGAATCGAAGGCATACCTAATCCAATATGGGTCGTATAAGTACAAAACACTTTGATTATTTATAGGTCGTATAGCTCATCATACTATCGTTTGGCTATCATAATTAAGAGGTCATGTAGTGACGTTATGGGAGCTAAACACTTTAAATCGTAATCAATAAGTCGTCGATACGCCACCCGAAGAGGCCTCTTATGAAAACTCCCTAGTAATATTAGTACTTTGTTTAACTAATAAACACATATATTTCTATATAGTACATCACATCTAATCGTTCTTAGTGAAATCATATTTATAAGAGTAAAAAAGTTTATAAAATATACTTTAGTATAATCTGGCGTAACTTTCTCGTTTTTAGTCCGTTTCTTTCGTTTCTTACGTCCATGCCTTTGTATTAAGACGAGTTATCAAAATATAACATTTTCAAAATTTGAGTTTCTCTGATGAATAGTGATTCTACTGTTCATAAACAGTTATATATTTATTTTTATAGATTTAGTTATCGTAAATCTCTGTAGAATGCTCGTTATTATCTCGTTTTACTCCGTTTTTAGCGATTCTTTCTGTCAGTACGTTATCGTATTTAAAAGTTTTATCAGTATTTATGAGTTTAAAAAAATATAAGTTTCTGTGTAGTGAATAGTTATTTTTATAAAAATAGTTTTATAAAAGTATATATTTAACGTAAACTTGAAATCGTCGTATCTTTTTCGTTATAAATCAGTTTTTTGAGTTTCTTATCATTTTGGAATCGTCATGAGGTGTACTATCTTTCTAAGCTGTTAAACCTACTGTCTAAAATACGAAATCCAATAGCCCTTTTTGAAATCTTTAGGTGTACTCATTTTTATAACTTGTTTTCTATACTTTTTCACTTAATATTCACAAGGTATCAATATATTATATACTTGTCTTACATTTTATAAAGTTCATGATCCATATTTATATCCATATAACATGTGTACAAGTTCATAAAATCATGTTTACAAGAAAAATCCACTTTTACAAGTTAAACATGGTGATTTAGTTATATAGAACATGTAAACACATAAAAATGATAAAAGTAAAGACATAAAGGTTTATAGATAACCTTATAGTGATAAATGATGATGAGAAATATAATCTAAACCCTTTTTTAGATTTTTAAATCAAGCTTTCAAGATTAGAAACCTTAATTTCCCAAGAAACCCTAATTTCACTTTCTTTGCTTCAACACTTGAAAAATACTTAACCTAACCTTAAACCATCTTAGTAGGTCTTAGATATTGTTGTGTGTTACTACACTTGTTATAAATGTAGAAAAATTTGTATGTTTGTGTGGGCGGGCTTTTTTGAGCCGCGGGTTTGCCAAAAGAAAGAGAGAAAAGATAAATTTTTTCACTTAAGGAAATGAGCAAGTATGTGTTATGTATCTAGTCTAAGGCATTATATATCATCTTGACTATTAACAAGACCAAGACTCAAGGAAACATGGGGAGTAAAACATGGAAGTCTTATGGTCTTGGTTGGAAAAAGTAGGGAACATCCCATGGTTTTAAGGAGATGTGTTTTCAATTTAGATATTTCTTGTGTTATCTCAAGCCTATAACCGGATATGTATATGTATAGGTAAGATATTTTTGTAATTTTTTATGTATTGGGTATAAAAGTGGGTATTTGTTGAAGCGTAGAAAAGTTTTGGTGCTTCCGGGTATGCCTAAACGTATTAAATTGCGAAACGTAAACGTTTTACGCAACCAATAAAAATAAAATATAAAAAGTTGATTATTACTTTCGTAAAAGTAATATATTGCTTGCTTGACGAAAACTTTAATTCGTTTGGTGTCCGTTTACGTTAATTGTTGATTTTTGGTTTACGCGATTTTACTATATAATAAGAATTAAAAGTAAACGCGTACGAGAAAGAAAAAAATAATTAGTGAAATATATGACGTCGTAAATGACCTGAAAATACGGAATGTTACATCTATTGTCGAAGTTTCTACTCTCTCAGGAATTCTCTAAAGGAACCGTGGATCCTACATTCTTCATCAGAAGACAAGGCAAAGATATTCTCCTGGTACAAATCTATGTTGATGATATAATCTTTGCATATACTACACCTGAACTATGTGACCAATTTTTAAAAATAATGTGTTCAAAATTTAAGATGTCAACGACGGGCAAAATATCATTTTTTCTAGGACTACAGATTTCACAAAGTCCCAGAGGCATCTTTATAAACCAGTCTAAATATGCTCTAGAATCGTTGAAAAAATATGGTATGGAATCTAGTGACCCCGTGGATACTCCCATGGTGGAGAAATCCAAACTGGATGAAGATACACAAGGGAAAGCCGTTGACCCTACACATTATCGTGGAATGGTGGGCACCCTTATGTATCTCACAGCCAGTAGACCAGATCTTACATTTGTTGTATGCATGTGTGCTCGGTATCAGGCAAAGCCTACCGAAAAGCACTTACATGCTGTAAAAAGAATCTTTAAATACCTAAGAGGAACCGTTAATAGGGGACTCTGGTATCCAAAGGATTCTTCTATTGCTCTAACAGCTTATGCAGACGCTGATCACGCGGGTTGCCAAGATACTAGACGAAGTACATCTGGATGTATGCAATTATTGGGAGACAGACTTGTTAGCTGGTCATCAAAAAGGCAGAAAAGCGCTGCTATATCCAGTACGGAAGCTGAATATATAGCTTTGTCTGGCTGTTGTGCTCAAGTCCTTTGAATGAGATCACAGCTTACCGACTATGGCCTTAGATTCAATAAAATTCCAATGTATTGTGATAACAAAAGCGCTATTGCCTTATGCTGCAACAATGTTCAACATTCTCTATCAAAACATATTGACATCAGATTCTACTTCAAAAAAGAGCAAGTTGAGAATAGAGTAGTAGAGCTTTACTTTGTCAATACTGAGTATCAGCTGGAGGACATCTTCACTAAAGCCCTTGGCAGAGAAAGAATTGAATTTCTTATCAACAAGCTAGGAATGAGAAGTTTCACGCCGGAGACTCTAAAGCAATTGGCAGATGAAGTTGAAGAATAGTGGTGGTACCAATTCAAATATCTTGTATAATATGTATATATATATATATTAAAAACCAAAAAGATTTTTCATTTTTAAAAACAAAATATAAAATCGTTAAAAACCAAAGAAAAAATAAAAAAATGCGAAAAATATAAAAAGAGGTAATAATGACATGTGTTCTGAAAATCGATAACATTTACGGTCTTAGAAATGTCATTCAATAATGATACGAGGCTGTAAATGAAGTTCGAGCAGAAGTTCCTTTCTGATCGAAACTCTTGTGGTCAGTGTAGATGACACTTTTCGTACCATAAAGATAATGTCTCCAGATTTTAAGGGCAAACACCACCGCACCCAATGTCCAGTCGTGGGTGGTAATATTATTCTCATGTACATTTACTTTCTTGAGACGCATATGCTATCACGTTTGCCTGGCTGCATCAGCAAGCACCGCAAAACCTTGTTTTGGATCAAACACAATAGACCACAAAGTCATCGGGTCCATTCCCCCCCCCGGGAGTGCTAACACAGGACATTGGCATAATTTCCTTTTCGCCTTCAGAATTTGGAAAGACTTTCCTCTTGCTTATCGCCCCACACATAGGCCGTATTCTTGAGTCAACAGGTGAAGGGGCTTTCGATCTTGGAGAAATTTTCGATAAACCTTCGGTAGTAACCTGCCAATCCTAGAAATGAACGGATTTCTGTTGGTGACTCAGGGGTCTTCCAGTTCTTGACTGACTCAACCTTGCTAGGATCCACGTGGATACCGTCTCGGTTGACCACATGTCCTAGGAACTGAACTTCCTTCAACCAAAATTCGCACTTTGAAAATTTGGCGTACAACATCTCCGTCTTGAGTAAGTCTAGAATTGTTTTCAGGTGGACTTCGTGCTCTTCTTCTGACTTGGAGTAGATTAAAATGTCGTCAATGAACACAATTACGAATTTGTCCAAATACGGCTTGCAGACGCGGTTCATTAAGTCCATAAATATTGCTGGCGCTTTGTCATCCCCAATGCATGACTTGTGGACTAAAGTCCCATATCCGGCTTCTAAACGCGGTCTTCGGTATATCTTCTTCTCGGACTCTCAACTGATGATATCCGGAATGAAGATCTATCTTGGAGAAGCAACACGCACCTTGTAATTGATCAACCAAGTCATCAATTCTGGGAAGAGGGTAACGGTTCTTTAATAGTTAACTTGTTTATTCCCTGTTAGTCGAATACACATTCTCCATCGAACCGTCCATCTCTTGACAAAGAGCGAAGAGATGCTCCCCATGGTGAGTGACTGGTCGAATAAAACCTTCTCTCGAAGTTCTTTGAGCTGGTTTTCGACAATTCTATTAACATTTCCTGAAGGGGGCTAACCGTTATGGAGAATCTAACCAACTGGGAGGCGCCTGGGATCAGATTCGATGCGAAATTCTACCTCTCGCACATGAAGTAAACCGCAACAGATCATCTGGAAAATACTTCTTCGGGGAAAATCTCGGACAATGCGGATGTCATCAAGCTTATTCTCTCATCAGCCTTGATACATGCAAGTGACCACATCCTTTTCCGGCCTCTCGCCTGAACTTCAAAGAATCTCTCGCCATTCGAAAGAGAAGTACGGACAATCTTCCTCATAACAATCGATGAGAGCTCTAGTAGACCAACCATCCATTCCAGGATAACATCCAAAACTTCCTAGTTAGTTTGGCAAACAAGTCAATTTTGAAGACCGTGATTTAATAGACTAAGGTGCAACTACATAAAATGGTATTGGGCTAACAACTTTTCCGTCTGCTTAATTCGATTTCATAATATTAGTGGGTGGGCAGTGGGCGTTCAAAGCGGTTGGGGCAATATCAATAAAAGGTCGTAAACGCAGAAGATACAAAACTCTTTGCAGCACCAGAACAAGAGAGAATACAAGCTAGTGATCATTAAGGAGAAACCTACCCGTGGACCACATCGATTCGGCTTGGATTTTCCAACCCACCACATAACTCTAGCAGAGCTCCATCATTCTGCTAGGTTCTTTGCTTTTGGACACGTTTTCCTTGTAGTGTCCTTTCTCACCACACCCGAAGCAGTCACATTTGCAGGAAATTTATACCTGCACCCTGAACCCACGAATCGAACAATCCTTCTCTAGGTGACACCCAATTTTTTGACATTTCTGGGCACATTTGAGGACACGGTTCCATGAATGATGTAAGTTGCATCGATTGCACTTTGGGTAAATTTCCAGCCATAAATCCTTTTCCTCCACTGGGCTCAGCATAAGCCCTGACAGGTTTCCTGTCTCCTGTTTTGGTTTGCTGGGGATAATCGTTTGTTTCGTTGCGGTTATTGGTTGTTGTTGTGGTTATTGTTGTAGTATATGGTTATTGTTATTTGAGGTTTCCCTTTGGATGTCTTCCCATTTCCTTTTTATTACTTTCCTAATTCTAGCACCTTACCCAGAACTATTGGCTCGACCAGTGCACGGCCATGTTGATTGCCTCATGCAAGGTCCGCAGCTTAGAAGAAATCATATTTCCTTTGATTCCTTCAGGAAACCCACGAATGAACTTTCAATCTTCTTGCTTTCAGTGGGCCATCATCAGACACATCAGAACTAGTTCATGGAAAGCGATTGCCTTACGCGTCGATATTCATCTTCTTTCAAGAGTCAGAGTCCAAGAGCTCTTTGCCCATTTTTTCGATTTCGGTTGCTGGGCAGTATTCAGTCGTCATCATAGCTTTCACGTTGCTCCAAGGGATCTGATTAGCATTAGCGAGTCCCAAAGTCTGAACATTTCCGTTCCACCAGGTTAGGGCACGACCCTCGAACGTGCACATAGCAAACTTCACTTTGTCATCTTCAGCACATTTGCAAATCTCAAACACTTGCTCTATCTTTTCGAACCAACGTTTCAGTCCGACTACGCCTTCAGTCCCCTTGAAAGAGTGAGGCTTGCAGTTCGAACCAACATTTCCGTTCCACCAGGTTAGGGCACGACCCTCGCACGGCTTGCTTCATTGTTCCAGTAAACGAGGTCTCCCGGACGGAAACTTGTGTTGTGAAACCTGGCATTATAGTATTTTTCCATCCTGGTTTTGCTTTTTTCCTCCTGAATTGCTGCCTGCTCTCTTCTTTCTTCCAAAAGGTCCAAGTTAATTTCCAGGGCCTCATCATTTTTGATCATATCAACTTTCGTAGTCCTCAAGGTTGGCATGACGATCTCTATTGGGATCATTGCTTCCGTTCCGTACGTCAACGAGAATGATGTTTCTCCATTATTTGATTTGATCATATTACGATGTGCCTATAAGACATTGTGATAACAGCTTCCAGCCAATTTTGCTCTTTCATCCAACCGTGCCTGAGTCCGTCACCTAAACTCCTATGTTGCCATTTCTACCAAGACGTTGGCTTGTGGATGCTTAACGGAGGTGAAGCATTGGGGTATACATAGCTTTTCGCACCAGTCTTTAAATGGGTTATCCCTGAACTGTTTACCGTTATTAGATATTATTTCGCCTGGGAGACCAAATCTGCACACTATGTTGTCCCATACAAACTTCTTAACCTGGGCTCCCGTTATAGTCGCCACAGGTTTTGCTTCTATCCATTTGGTGAAATAGTCAATTGCCACTATCAGGAACTTCACCTTACCAAGACCTTCCGGAAGGGTTCCCGCAGTCGTCCCCCATTTGTAAAATGGCCATGGAGATGTGATGGGTGTTAGCTTCTGCTGCGGGTTCCTTGGCACGAGGCAGTAAACCTGGCAGCTACTGCATTCCCTTATCAAGTTCCTAGCATCTGTGTGCATAGTTGGCAGGAATTCCCTGATCTTAAAGATTTTGCCAACACGGATCTTGACCGCATGCCATGCTGCCTGTAGTGGCCCAACACATCGCAACCATGGCCTGAGGAAAGTTTTTTTTGGTATAGTATTCCATTTGTTACGACATATCTACTACCTTGCGGCGTATAGCTCTGGCCTTTCTTTTTTCTTCTAGAAGAATTTCCTCTGTGAGGTACTCATAGATTGGAGGTCATCCGCTGTGCGTCTGATTTGTGTATTGTAGTAGGTGTTTATTTATTATCAAGGTTTACTATTGTATTTTGTTTATACCCGACTAAACCTGAAAAATAACACTCTAACGTGGCCATGTCACCCGTCAAATAGAGTTTCGTGGTAAGTAGGGTGTCAATCATTAAGAGCGAGAGCGTTAATATCTAAATTATCAATATTTTAGTTATCTAATTTATGCAAAACCTAAGCTAATGATAAAGGGGGTTCAGCCTGAGAGACTGGTACGAGTTTGGGTATCTAAGCTAAGGTTTTGATGACAAGTAAAGCAATAAACACACACAAGAAGATTAACAAACGATAGAGAAGCGGTCAATACTAATATAAAGAAAACATATCAACCATGAATAATCGATAAAACACAAGTTTGTTTATTAGTGCAATGATAGTCTTATCTCGAAGCGGCATATCATTCTTAAGACTTAGGCGGTACTTCATTCTAAGACCTAGACACGAACAATCCTGTCACAATTAACGTGCCGCATAAACATCCATTTGTTGATTATAAATTTACCTTAGGCGATTAATAATGGGATCTTATTAAACCCTAGCCCATTGGGACTTTACCCACTTACTTGCAAACATGGAGAGCTATCCCGAACTCTTAGCCTACGCCCACACAACACCGAAGTTGCAGCGCATTAAATATGTAGGACTAGACCCAGTTGAATGATAGGCAAACCAAACATTAAATCTTCATAAACATGTGATACTAGTATAAGCCGATAGTCTTGAAAAATACATTACGTTTGATAAATGGAATGAAGTAAAAATAAAAAAACGCGCAATCGAACGCGATATTCGGTTGTGCACAGATTACAAGAAGTTTTTCTTATGATCTCCGAGGCTTATTTCTGACCTTTCGTGCTACTTCTATTCGTCTGATAGTCTACTTGGTGGTTTAAGGCTTCACTTGCACACTTAAAAAATTGAAGTTTTATGGATTGATATTATAGAGCCTGGAAAAGGTCGATAACACCGTATGAATGCAGTGAAATATGACATAATTAAATGCAGGATGTCCTTTCCTTGTTGACCACGTTTGTTAAATGCATTAATGGCAGAATTGATGATTGTTGACTGCATTAAATGCAGGATTTCTTGACTATTGACCACGTTTATTAACTGCATTATATGCATGATTATTGATGTTGATTGCATAAATGCAGGATCTGTACTGTTGACCGTGGTTATCTAGAAGTGTAGGCACGGATACGCCGTATCTTCTTTGCTGGATATGGCGTATTGAGGTAAACCCAGTTGGTTCTTCTTTGTTGACCAAAGTATTATATACGGCGATTCTTCAAAGTCAGGCAATGGTCTTTTAATTCGTCAAGTATTGATACGTCCGTATAGCCTAAATAATACACGGCGATAGGTTGTCAGTTCAATAGACTTTCTTGAACTCTTTATTTATGCTCTAAAATGCGTGCCTTTTAGATAAACTTCACAAATTACTCCATAATTACTACAAATAATAAATATAAGCAATTAAGTACCAATTCTTGCAATAATTATATAAACTGGGTAATTTATACGGGATGAATGATGCTATAAAATAGACGTTATTTGGTGTCATCAAATATCCCCCCACTTGAATCCTACTTGTCCTCAAGTAGACTTTAGAAAAGTTTTTAAAATGTATCCCAACCGAAGTTAAGAACTTTTCCGTTTAAGCATCATTTTGTTCTAATCACCTACACATAACCAAGCACCTCACGAAATATGGAAATGAAAACACTCAAATCACTCAACTAATCTAGGGTGCAACATTTAATTGACACGCTTATTTGCTCGGTCGTGATTAGTTTTCTATCATAGGCTTGGCAAGGATACACATCTCCACCGCTAAAGCTAAAAAGGAACAAGTCAAAAGATAAATTGGGTTAAGAAGGCTTAGGGTTGATCATTCAACAGTCTTTCACCATAAGTACACCACACAAACAAGCAGCTGTAAATCATACATACACACGCCGAACGACAGAATAACAATACAATCCGATCACATCCCTGTTCGTGTTTAAGTAGCGGTTAGGATGAAGAACGATATATGGTAGGGAGCTTCTAACTTTCACCGAAAGTCGTCATCCAACAAGGCAGTAGAGACATGCATACATGGCCGTAACGACGGAATAACAGCATGCTCGAACAATCCTCGGTCGTGTAGACACGAAGGTTATTGCTAGGAAAGGGAAAGTAAAATGAGTGTTGAACAAAACGAACAAACAAATAGATTACAACAAACAACTATTTACAACGTCTTGATCATAGATCAAAAACAACAACCTAAGTTGGCGTTCCCGTAACAATCAACTTCCCAATCATTTTAAAACTTCACATACTTTACAAAGAAAGTGGCGATATCTTCCACTTTGTACAATACTCTACATTGTTGATTTTCTTGACGTATCAATGCATAATCGATCCTTCGTGTAATTCCTTCGGTAATGCTCTTTGCGAAACGATTATCTTTAAACTTTCTTTCTCTCTCTTTTTGTATTTTTTCAATTTTTTTTCTTTTTTTTAATACCTATTCTTTAAATCTCGGTGTAGTTTCACCATTTTCACGATCTTAATAATTCCGGATAATTTCTTTGATAGTTCTTTCGTTCTTCGGATTCAACAATAATTATGACGGTAGTAAAATCACATGAGTTTTTACTACTAATATACATTCCCATTTGCAATGTGCAAATTTCCAACCGCACCAAAGATAGAAAATGACACAAGACTCAGGAAATACAAACTTTACACTTTAAGCAACTAGCAACTGTAAATAAAACTTAATCTAACTAGGGTAAGTTAAGGTGTAAGGGTGTAACGAAACAAATAGTTGGTGTAATTCTTTTTTCTTTTTTTTTTTTTTTTTTTTTTTTTTATTAACTTAAGGATTGGCTCTACGGGTTGTTCTAATGGATCATCACTCTAAAGATGAGAGTGGAAAGGGTTTAAACGGGAGGTTAACTAACCGGTGTAGTTAGTTAATAAGCAACATGTAAAGCGTTGGGTATAAATCCTTAAATTACAATTTAAAACAAAGTTACTTCATCTAAAATCATAGTACTCATCACTGTGGTCTCGAGTGATATACCAAGCCAAGTTTTAATATACAACATCACCGGCACACTCATATTTTTGTGAAATTTGGATAAACATTTGGAAACAGATAGGGTTAAATCCTCACAATATCTAACAAGGGTTATTGTGTGCGGGTTATGTAACAAGTAATTTCACAAAAGTATGTTTGATTTTTTTTAATTTGAGCATAATTTAAGCCTTTTAGTGTGAAAAATAGGACAAGTAAACGTTCTAATTCCATCCCCCTACTTGAATTATACAACGTCCTCGTTGTATAGATAAAACATTAAATACATGAATTAAAAAGAATTAGAATAAGAAACTCCCTTGATATTTTATCGGTAGATTCTCCATGTTGCGTTTAATTGAGCAAGAATGTGTGTTGAACAGCCGCCTTGATGTTTCAAGACTCCAACACTTCAAGATCTCCAGATTTATAAATTCTCCACCAATATTGTCGATTTGTTCCAGTAGGTCCTGTGTAAATTCTTAGAAAACAAATGCAACTCTATCTCCGTGTATTCGTTTGGTTAGACTCGAAATAAATACCTAATACTGTACAGGAAGTCGATACGCCGTATCCATACCCAAGGATACGCCGTATTGATGTAGAATACGTTGTATTCATTTAATAAATATGTCGTATAGACTGTGCTGAAAATAAGGACTGAATAACGCCCAGAAGGTCAATACGCCGTATCCACGGGGTTTGGATACGTCGTATAGACAATATGGGAAGACAGACTCGATAAAAATTGAAAATTACATTCCGGGTTGTCTTCCGGCAAGCACTTTTGTTTACAGAAAAATCTTTAAGTTAGACTTGCCCCAATTTAATCACATACTTATAAAACAATTTGGGGTCAAACGGGATGCCAAATGGCACATACAAATTCTTGATTAGGAATATGAATGACATCCCTTTGTTAAGATGGAAGTCATGATATTAAAATTTAATTCCTTGATAAAAGTTTCAGTTTTGAAAAATTTATTAGATGTATCATGACTTGTTTCCAAAATCTTATTTGACCCATGTGCATAGGCACTAACATCGGTATTTATTACATCAGGTAACGGTTTGACAGATAAATCCCCCGAAGAGTGTTCAATATCGACTTCATCATCATCATTGTCCTTATCCGATTTTGAATCATTGGGATAAATTATGTTAAAAGGAAATAGATCATTAAAGTTTAAAACGTTTTGTTCCTCTTCATCACATTCGGACAATGATGTTTCATCTTTCAAATTAAATTCATCGATATGTTGAGGACTTACAGTAGGTTCAGTTAAGAAATCTAATTTAGACGTTAAAACATCACTGTAAACAATGGCTGAAAATTCTTTCTCAAAATCTTTAAAGAAGTCTAAATCATCAAAATAACTGACCGTAGGCTCGGGTGACGGAAACGAAGGCATATTGACTTTATCATTATCATTTTCCAAATCCGTTTTCAAATCGTTGACAGAAGTTATTTTATAGGAAAATGAACTTTGTCATAAATTACCGTGTAATCTTCATCGTCGGATTCATCAAACGATGTTCTAAAGTCAATTTTATTGTCGTTAAGATGACTTACTGTGGGTTCACATGAGAGTGTTGCTTCAGATGTTAACGTGTCGTTAAAGACTATAGCTGGGAATTCAGTTTCAACAGATCCGAGGTCGAGAACGTCTTCATTATCTCAGATCTTACCATACGTAGCAGTTTCCCAGTTATACACCTTACCACGCCTACGAGCTTTTTCT
>BQNB010050056.1:0-41709 GCA_026074375.1 Tanacetum coccineum | reverse complement strand
TAAAATCATTCCATCAGACGTCTTCGTCATGGCAAAACACCATATGAGCTTTTACATGACAAACTTTCCGACTTATCATTCTTTTATGTATTTGGTGCACTTTGTTATCCGACAAATGATAGCGAGAACTTGGGAAAGTTATAACCGAAAGCTGATATTGGTATTTTCATTGCCTACGCACCCATAAAGAAAGCATTTTGAATTTATAATCGACGTACCAGATGAATCATCGAAACAATTCATGTAGATTTTGATGATCTAACAACTATGGCTTCTGAACACATCAGTTTAGAACCCGTACTTCATGAAATGAATCCTGCAACAATCAGTTCAGGACTCGTACCAAACACTCCTCCTTCAACACCGTATGTACCACCTTCAAGAACTGATTGGGATATTTTGTTTCAACTACTATTTGATGAATTACTTAATCCTCCACCTAGTATTGATCCTCCAGGACCTGAAGTCATTGCTCCAAATGCTGCAATAGTAGCTCTAGCACCCGTTGAATCAATCGGTTCACCTTCCTCAACAACTATTGACCAAGATGCACCATCACCTAGTAACTCACAAACTTTACTCGAAACTCAATCTCCTGTCATTTCTATTGATGTTGAAGAAGAGAATCACGACTGAGATGTTGCACACATGAATAACGATCCATTATTTGGTATTCTAATTCCAAAAAACAATTTTGAATCTTCTTCTTCGGATGTTATTCCACTTTTGTGCACACTGTTGTTCCTAAGTTAAAACTTGTTAACAAATGGACAAAGATCATCATTTAGAAAACATCATCGGTGAACTCGAAAGACCTATTTCCACAAGACTCCAACTCCATGAACAAGACTTATTTTGTTACTATGATGCTTTCCTCACATCAGTTGAACCAAAGACTTATAAAGACGCATTAACTCAATCATGTTGGATTGAAGCAATGCAAGAGGAACTAAATGAATTTGAACGTCTTAAAGTCTGGGAACTTGTTCCTCGTCTAGATAAAGTGATGGTCATTACTTTACAATGGATCTACAAGGTGAAAATTGATGAATTAGGAGGAATTTTGAAGAACAAGGCTCGATTTGTTGCACATGGTTATCGTCAAGAAGAGGGAATTGATTTTGAAGAATCTTTTGCTCTAGTGGCTAGACTTGATGTTATTCGAATATTCCTCGCATTTGTTGCTTACGTGAATATGATAGTCTACCAAATGGATGTAAAGACGGCATTCTTAAACGGCATTCTGCGCGAAGAAGTTTGTGTTAGCCAACCGGACGGGTTTGTGGATCAAGACAATCTGAATCATGTGTACAAGCTTAAAAAGGCTCTTTATGGCTTGAAACAAGCTCCTCGCGTGTGGTATGATCTATTGTTGAAGTTTATACTCTCTCAGGAATTCTCTAAAGGAGCCATGGATCCCACATTGTTCATCTGAAGACAAGGCAAAGATATTCTCCTGGTATAAATCTATGTTGATGATATAATCTTTGCGTCTACTACACCTGAACAATGTGACCAATTTTCAAAAATAATTTGTTCAAAGTTTAAGATGTCGATGATGGGCAAAATATCATTTTTTTCTAAGACTGCAGATTTCACAAAGTCCCAGAGGCATCTTTCTAAACCAGTCAAAATATGCTCTTGAATCTTTGAAAAAATATGGTATGGAATCTAGTGACCCCGTAGATACTCCCATGGTGGAGAAATCCAAATTGGATAAAGATCCACAAGGCAAAGTCGTTGACCCTACACACTATGTCGGCACCCATATGTACCTTACAGCTAGTAGAACAGACCTAACATTTTTTGTATGCATGTGTGCCCAATATCAGGCAAAGCCTGCCGAAAAGCACTTACATGCTGTAAAAAAGAATCTTTAAATACTTAAGAGGAATCATTAATAGGGGACTCTGGTATCCAAAGGATTCTTCTATTGCTCTAACAGCTTATGCAGACGCTGATCATGCGGGTTGCCAAGATACTAGACGAAGTACATCTGGAAGTATGCAATTATTGGGAGACAGACTTGTTAGTTGGTCATCAAAAAGGCAAAAAAGCAATGTGATATCCAATACAGAAGCTGAATATATATCCTTGTCTGGCTGTTGTGCTCAAGTCCTTTAGATGAGATCACATGCCAAAAATGGCTTGCTATTATTTTAGATAGCAACCCGGTCATCATCTTAAAGGCAAGTATTTCAAAAAGAAAACTTGACCTCATAACGAGAATTTATTCTCGGGCATGGTCTACTTTATGACCATGCAAAGGCTTGTGTTTACTTTGCAACACAACTCGTGCCTTCTATATGCCATAAGTGTACGTGTCAGTGCACTTATGTGTGAAAATAGGAGAAATCTTATTTTATTGGTGTTTCATTTTCAAAATAAAACATTAAGTCATCTGAAAATGCTTTTTCAAAAACATTTAACCACTCAAACCACGACTACAGCTCTTTAACTAGAAAACGGGTCATTGTTTGAGGGGGAGAAAATATTTAATATGTTCTTCATAATAATAATGTGATTAAAGGAAAAAGGCTTTTTAAACAATAACAAAATTTCAATTTTAAGGAAAGTTAATTAAGTTTAGCTTATATGTGCCTTATATGTTATATGTTTATGCTTTTAGGGAGTAAATGTGCAAATATAAGTTTTTAGGTATGCTAGTTAAAAACATTAGGGACTATTTGTGCCAATTGTTAAACTTTACTTGCCTAATAAAACTTATATTAGAAAATTAAAAGGGTTATGAAATTTAGGGGGAAATGTGTCAAAAACAAAAATGGTTTTATAACACATTCACCCCCACCCCGTTCACTTCACACACAAACACACACTTACCTTTTAAATCTTCCCTCCCTCACAAACTCAAAATCGCCACTACGTGTTCTCCATTTCCAGTTATTTTCACGCTTAAGGTACAGAAGAGAACATGCTCTACACCTCCTAAACAACTCCTACCTCAAAGGAATTGAGATTTCATCCACTCTTGAACTCGAAAACCCTAAATCTTGAATTAGGGTTTCTCAAAATTAAAAGTGTGTAAAACTTCAAATTGATTAAGGGGTTTTGCTTGTTTAGGTGTGTATAACACTCATTTATTTCAATTTTGTGAATGGTTAACACACGAGTATGCTATGATCAATTTTAGGTGCGAAAATTTAGGTTTAAGTGAAATATTGTAAAATGTTTGTGGGTTGGTGTAAGTTAGTGTTTAATGTGTATCCTTAAATGTGTTTGAGCCTTAAATGGCATTACTTGTATGTTGTTTCATGTTCTAATGCTTAAAATGATAAAATATGATCGTTATGGATGGTTCTGATGAATCTGTGGCAAATCAATGTTATATATGATCCTAAGTGTTATTTATATGTCAAGTATGCTAAATGAACAAATTTGAGTGCATAAAAAGTCATGCTTGAGCAAAAGTGAGGAATAGAGGCGGTTTAACAACCTCCTTCAAGAGGCGTGTAGTATATTGGATATCATAACACAAGCCTAGGATTAATGTTTGGTCAAATTGTCTAGAGAGAGAAAGTGGGAGTTCTAGAGAGAGAAAATCACTTAGTGTGTGTTTGTGATAAAATGAACATCCAACCCCTTCCCATGGCTAGAAAGGGGTATTTATACAAGAGTTTGGTGCCCCTAAATGGGCTATGGAGTGGGCTAACAAGTGGGTAAAGACCCGGCCCAACACCATAAGTCGTACGGTAACTAAACGATTAAAACTAAGACTACGAGCTAACCTATGCTAGATATAACACGGGGTGACCGAGTCTTTTACATGGATTTTCATAATCCTAACAATGTCCCCCTAAGGGAGGTCACCCCAGAAAATACAAATTGAATCCTAGCATTATATTTGAATTAGTCTTTGATTCTGGCTTGTAGTTTTTTGATTTTTCAACATTTGTCGTTGTACATCAAGTAGTGATCTTTGTTCCTTAGACTTGAGTGATCTTTGAGCTTTTTTTGAGATCACCATCTGCTTTAAATCTCTTAATTATCCTTGTTGTAGAATATTTCCTTCATGTGATGTTGTGACTCTCAGACCCGCATACTCACACCCTTCTGAATCATGATAGTACTTATCAGAGTTGCGGAAGCTGTGTTGTAGGTCTTTCAGTTGTCATGATGTCTTTGATTAGAAACATTAACTGTGAGCATGGGGTTGTGAATTGACTTTACTGGAATGAGGCATATGCATCTCTATCTTTATTTAATCTTGAAATCCAACAGTTAACAATAAAGCATGGTGACGAATATGGCTTTGTCATTCGTCAAAGTTCAATTGCATTAACCTCCAGTTCTGTGAGGACCGTTTTACAATATAAGTTATTATTACATGACTTCTTGATGATCGTAGAGTACTCGAGATAGATAGCTAAGTTAAGAGGCTGCTGATGTATAAGTTACTAATGGCTAGTGTTAAACATTTAATGCTGCTAGTACAGAAAGTTACAACTGCTCTAGAATTATAGACCGCTGAAAGAGTTCTACGGTCAGAGAAAGGATAAAGGTTACCAGAAAAAGATGCGCAAAATTGTTTGGAGATCAAGATTAACTTACGGGTGATAAGTATTAGTTAGAGTTTATAGAATAATTTATGCGAGAATATTCTACGTCTTAGGAATATATTGATTAAATAGCGCCAGGACTCCTTGTGTAGTAAAAGCGGGGAGTCCTAGGGCATAAGGGAATTTGGCATCAAACCAATCACGTATCAATACAAAAAGAGTCATGTCAAGTGTTATTCATAGCTTCAAGTTTTGTGACCCTAATTACCTAGGAGAGATTCGTATTATTTGCTTAATAATATTGGAGCTTTTATGTATTGTTGAATAATTGTGTTTTACGTTCCGTGAAAATTCTTCTAATAAAGATGTAATCGCATAATCTTATAACATTCACACAAAGTTTCTACTAATAGTGTGTTTTAGATTTATTTAATATAACTAAACCTTAAACAAGCTTAAGGAATTCGATCTATAGAAGTGAGATCCAACAAGAAGTATCCTACAATTGGGACAACACTGTGTTTCAGGTAGTGCATAACAAGGAGTTCTACGAAGGAACTATTTACGCCTTTTAAAGACCCGAAACAAGAATTTTGATAATCAAATGAAGCATTTCAAGACACTAATCTTGACGATTCAAGATTGCCTCGAGTTTTGATCATTTTATGACCAAGAAGATAGTACGGATGGAAGAAGTTGCGAAAACAATGGCGAAACTATGAACAATTCCATGAGGCAAAACTCGGGCCGACTATGGATCGGGAGTTGCTAGGCCTAAGATCGAGGACAAGGATAATTTTGAACTAAAAGGCCAATTTCTTAAGGAACTACGTACCAACACTTTCAACGGTTCGAATCAAGAAGATGCGAACGAACATATTGAGAAAGTTCTTGAGATCGTGGATTTATTCCACATCCCTAATATAACTATAGACCAAGTGATGCTTAGAGCCTTCCCTATGTCCTTAACTGGAGCCGCAAGTCGTTGGCTAAGAAACAAACCATCTGGTTCGATTATAACTTGGGAAGATCTGAAGACAAAGTTTCTATGCAAATATTGCCCACCTGCTCGTACTGCAAAGAAAATAGAGGAAATCAACAACTTTCAGCAAGAACCAGATAAAAACCTCTATTAAACTTGGGAGTGTTTTAAAGAACTCTTGATGAAGTATCCTCAACACTATTTAACAAAGATGCAAGAGGTAGTCTTGTTCTATAATGGATTGGATGTTTCAACTAGACAAATTCTTGATTCAAAAGGAGCCATACCATCAAAGACTGCTAATGATGCGAAAGTAGCCATCCAAGAAATGACTGAATACTCTCAAAAATGGCACAATGGAACATCTAGGACCAGAAGTACTAAAACTTCTGACAGATTAGCAGCCAAACAAGCACAACTCAACCATCTTGGAAGAGAAATCAGGAAAGTAAATGAAAAAGTTTATGCTGCTCAAGTAGGATGTGAAGAATGTAAAGGTCCCCACTACACCAAAGATTGCCCACTTATGGAAAAAGGAAAAACCCTTAAAGAAGCATACTATACTCAATTAGGTGCACCTTTTCAAGGAGGGGGATATAGAGCAACTGCTCTAGGATTCTACCAAAGGAACAATGCAAACCCTTCGTACCAAGAATGAATGCAATCTATAGAAGAAACCCTAAGCAAAATTATAAGGGAATCGGCAAAAAGACATAAGGAGAACTCCAATTTGATCAAAGAGATCCGAGCTTCAACAGATCCTGCCATAACGAACCAAGGAGTATCAATTAAATCTTTAGAGATCCAAATCGGGCAAATAAGCAAGGTACTAAAGGAAAGAGGATTAGAGCAGTTCCCGGATGCTCCACTGACATTCTAACCCGAGAGACCATGTCAAGTCGGCTCTGGACCTACTATTGAAGTGATTCAAGCTTCGATACGTCCGTATTCTGATCACATCAATACGCCGAATCCACTGAATAAGATACAATACACTATTGTACGAGACAATACAAGATACAAAGCCATTTCTAAGTCGTTTAAATGATTGATCTACCTGTGAAGATAAGAAAGGTCATATATGACTGCTTCAATGTTTAGAATGCCCACCACCCCACCTCCTCGGCTATACTCGACATGGAGCTTTACATATGATAAATGCCCATACCCTGAAAGGGAGAAGCGACCCAGGGAGTTTGCCCCCTACTGCTCTTGCAGAATATTTTAATAATTGTTCTGATTTAATACTGCCTCTCAAGGCTGACTTTAGAGCTAGCGGGGTAAGTGTCATGGACTCTCTCGTGTCGCGATGACTTAACTTAGGTTTAGCACGAGCGACACATACCTCACACTAAGTATTCACAGTTGAATAGCAATTGGACCGAGTGAACTATATCCAAATAGGACTTGTTGAACATACGGGGCGAGTAGTATTGGTAAAATTTTTTTTTTTGGTTTCCCCGTAGATTTTTATAATTTCTTGATAGCGCCGAGGCTATCAAAAATGTCTCTTATCCCCGGAAGACCAATTTTTTATCTCACCGCCCATGCTAAGATCATGATGTTTTTCAAAGATGAGTACTTGAGGGTTGGGAAAGTTAAAATAATTTTTCAGCGCCGGTGTTTAAAACTGGCTAGTAGGTTTTAATTAAGAGGGCTACCATTCTAAGCTTAAGAGTAAATAGATGAACTCTGTGGTTTAGAGAAGTGTAGGCTAATGGGAGAAGACTTTGTGTTTGAATAGATCATTAGACCTCTTTCTTTACAGAGATACATAGACATAAAGCGAATCTAAGGTACCAATTAGAGTTTAGAAACGGAGATCACAAGCGTCTATGATGATTTAATGCCCACCATTGACAGGAAGGTGAGTTGTTGAAGGCGCATTTATAGCTAGTAATTGATGAGCGAGAATGGCTACAAAATTTTAGATATCCTAGTGATTGCGACCACATATAGAGAATATCCGTTGTTGTCATTGTGCCCACACTGAAGTTTCTTGCATGATAGGTTTTGAATTTTTACATATCTTGTATGTAAATGTAATGTCCAAAAAGTTTTATAATTCCATAAGGAAGGACAAATTAGAATACAAGGGAAACAATGTAGTTGGAGCCTTAATGAACATACCTATCTTTGTTGGAACTTTTTCTGTATCTTAACAGATTTTTCAGTTTTAGAAGATATGGATGCTTATCGTGATGAAGGAATGGGCGATGTTATTTTTGGCGAACCGCTTTTGAGAGAAGTTAGAATTAATGCAAAACGATTTGAATGAATGATTACCATTTACAATGGTAATGAAGAGGTTACTTACCAAATGGTGCGGTCACATCCAAGGTTTAAATGCCATACTAATGAACAATGCAACAAGATTCTGGCATTACTAAAGGTGAGTGAAGAAGATAAGATGAATGGGATCTCACACTCGTACCAAAAGCTCAAGAGTTTCTACAAGGGGGTCTTGAACTTAGGACCCGAGTATGTCCGAGATGCGAAGATGGAAGAATGGTTCAGACGCAGGCACATAAGCGTGCATGAGACAGAGTAGAAGAAAGCTGGAAGGAAAAAGTCTAACTTAAAGACTAGCTGAAAGAAAAGTGCTTCCTAGGAGACAACCCGGATTGTTATTTACTTTTATCGAGTCTGTCTTCCCAGACATCAATACGACGTATCTGCTCCATACCATACGGCGTATTGAATGTCTGGACGTTATCAGTCCTTTATTTTTATGCAATTTAAACATTATTGTCAGTTCTGTCAATACGGTGTATTCATGCACATGATGGCGTATTCAACAGACTGACCCGTATTTAGATACTTTTTACAGGTTCTCTAAGCGATTCCATTTTGGATACGGCGTATGGTCTATGTATAGTTATTTAGTGCTATTTATAATTAACCGTAGATGCCCGAGATTGGATTTTGCATGTTTTTCCTATATTTTGCATAGGACCTCGCTGAAAAGAAATCAACGATGTTAGTGAAGTATCTACAATCTGGAAATCTAGAAGTGTTGGAGTCTTGAAACCTCAAGACGACTGTTCAACACACATCCTTGCTCACAAAGTTTTTTTTTTACCTCAAGTTGGAGAATTTACCAAATGAAAATCAGTAGAAATATCAGGGAGTTTCTCATCTAATGCTGATTTAATTCCTTTTTTAATGTTAGTTTATTCTATACAATGAGACGTTGTATACAAGTCAAGTAGGGGGATGGAATACAGAATGTATACTGTCCTATTTTTTCAGCAATAAAATGCTTAAATTTCATCGTTAAATTTTTTTTTTCAAGCATACTTTTGTGAAAATTACTTTTGCATAACCCGCACACATCTAACCCTTATTAATAATTATGGAGATTTTACAATACTTATCTGTTCTAAATGTTTACCCAAATTTCCACAAAATTTGAGTGTGCCGGTGATGGTAGTAAGTCCTTTATAACTTTGGCTTGGTAGAATATCTATCGAATCACAATGTATGGATACTATGGATTTTAGATGGAGTATACTTTTAAATGGTAAATTTCTAGGATTGACACCAAAAAAGCCTTTAAAGTTGTTTTATAAACATCTACGCACAGGTTATTAAATCCCGTATAGCAACCCTTTGTTACTCCGACATCTTAAGAGTAATATCCCTAAATAACCAATATCTAGCAACCTAGTAGGAATCTGACACCAACTGTTTGTTACATCCTTTACACCTAGCCTACCCTGTTAGATTTAACGTTCATTTTATCAGTTCTAGTTTGCTTAAAGTGTAAAGATATGTAATTCTCGAGTCTTGAGTGTAGCAATTTTCTATCTTTGAGTAACGGTCTGGGAATAGAATTTTTCGACAGTACAAATGGGAAATGTATAAAGTAGGTCAAAACTTTCATGTATTTTACACTAACCAACACAATTATTGAGGTACGACGCCGAAGACTAACGAGAATTCTCGAAGAACAAATTATCCGGCTGTTATATGATTCGCGAAGAGGTGAAATTACACGAGTTTCATAGTTAGGTATAGTGAAAAAAATTCAGAGGAAAATTAGAAATCGCAACAAAAAAAGAGAAGGAAAGTTGTGAAAGATACTCGTTCACATTAACGAAGGAAGTAGCATGAAGGTCGATATTCGTTGATAATCTTATAAGTCAACGGTAAGTATTGTATAAAGTGTTAGATATCGCCACTTCCTTTAAAAGTATAATAAAGTAAAGAGATGATTGGGAATTGTGACCGTACGGAACGCCAACTCAGGCTTGTTGTTTCTTTGCGATCAATAGTCAAGACGTTTTGCATATAGTTGTGTCTCTTAATCATGAGTAACGGGTCGCGACAAAGTGTCTAGCAACTTATAGCTTGGACCTAGTCTATTTGCTAGTCATAATTTTTATTTAACCACAATTAATTCCCCTTTCCCTAATCATTAACCATGCGTTTAACGCTAGCATGAGGATGTGATCGAGTCATGCATGTATATCCGTTTGTTATGGCCATGATAGTACATGTCTAGCTTGCCTTATTGGTTTATCTTTACATTGTGGAGAAATTAGAAGATCTCCTACCCTATATACATTCTTCTCTCCAAACCCTTGGTTATCAACTCGAATGAGGCATCTTGTTCGAACACATGTGTCCTATTCTGTCTTTACGGCCATGTATGTGTGCTTATCAGCTGTCTGTGTTAGGTGTGGTACTTTTGGTGAAAGAATTATATCGCGTGATCAACCCTAAGCCTTAAAATATAAACCATATTAGCAAACCTTTATAAACTGGTTACTCCTTAGCTCAGGTGGTGGAGATGTGTAATCTTTGCAAGCTAGGATGAGGCGATGCTCGTCACTGACCGGAGCAATTGAGCGAATATAGTTACATGTTACCACATTGAGATTAGTATAGAGTGACATTTGAGTGATATTTTCATCTTCCTATTTCGTGAGGTTGTTTTAGTTGTGTACTTGTTATAGATCAATAAATGCTTAAATGAAAAATCCATAGGGTACATTTTCATAAACTACTAAGGCTCCTTGAGGACAACAGTGAGGATTCAATGGAGGATATTTGATGACAATCAAATAACGTACAAACTACAACACGGGGGGTGGGGGGGAAAAAAACACTTTCTAGCATCATTTATCCCATGTAATTAACCTATTTTATATAATTATTTCAAAGAATTGTTACTTAATCATTTGTATTTGAGAATTGCATTAATTATGGAGTGCATGGTGAAAATTAGCAAAAGGGCACGCATTCTGGAGCTTAAACGAAGATATTTTGAAGATTACTGTTCTGACAACCAATACTCCATATCCATTAAGGAAAGAACGGCTATCTGGCTATACTTCACTAAAGACCACGAGAGGAAACAAGATACGCAATACGCGTATCCAGGAATGACCAATACGCCGTATTCAAGCCATATGGAAATAAAATATTCTGGAAGATATCAAACGTGGTCCCTACTCCAAGAAACCCCTAATACGCCGTATCGAATACTTTTGATACGCCGTATCGACCTTTTTCCAGACCTTATAAATAGAAAACTCAAAAACAAGTTTTAAGTACAAAAATCATATTAAAACTTTAAACAAGATAAAACCTTGAGTAGTTAGGAAGATCAAAAACACACTTTTGATAGAAAAGAAAAAAAATTTCGAACCAAAAAAGATGTAAGTAAATCACACGAACACAAACTCGATATCCCCTATGCTCTTGATACCAAATGTAGGCACCCTATAATATCATTTCACTTCCATACAAATAGGTATGAATCAATGATAAGAAACCATAAGAAAAGAGATAGAAGAATGAAAGAATCTTAGAGAGAGAAACTAGAGAGAGAAAGTAGAGAGGAAAAAGATGGTTGATTACCTTGTGAAAAATACAAATGAGACCAACTAACCAACATCAACACCCTCTCCAAGAGTGGGGAGGGGTATTTATAGTTTCTTGCTAACCTAGGGTGACTCCTAGGTGTAGCATTGATGGGCCGACTCAGGTTTTGGGCTTTAGCCCGCAACGTATACAATATTAGATTAAATCACAAGCCCGACTCCCTTTCTAGCCAATTACAACAACTAATAAATAAAGACCGAGTTTCCTTGTTACGACTCAATATTTTAAGGCTAACACAGTAAGTGGGTAAAGTCTCTATGAGCTAGGGTTTAACAAGATCACAATTGCTTTAATCTCTAAGATAAATTATAATCAGTAAATAAGGATGCTTTATGCGGATGCGTTTAATTATGACAGAATTCTACGTGTCTAGGTCTTAGGAAGAAGTAACGCCTAAGTCTTAAGAATGATATGCCGCCTTGAGATAAGTAATCATTGCACTAAATAAACAAACCAACGTTATGATTGGATTAATAATGGTTAATACATTTTTCTTATATTTGGCTAGATCGCTCTTTTATTTTCTGTTAATTTACTTGCGTGTGTTTTAGTGTCTTGAATTGATTTTAGTCACCACAAAACCCGTGCCAATCTCTCAGGCTGAAAACCCTCCTTATTCATTAGATTTAGGAATTAACATAGGTTTAGCATAGGTTTGGCATAGATTAGACTAACTTAGATTAGAAAAACCAAAGTATTAATAAATTGAAAGTGTTCCTCGCTCTTAGTGATCAACACCATACTTACCACGAAACTCCCACTGACCGGGTACACTGCCCGTTAAAGTGTTATTTTTTGTTAAATCAGCAAAATATAAATTTAAAACTTGAATCATAATTTACAACCACACAACGACACATCATTACTACACATTAACAAAAAACACAAACCAAACATACAAAACATACCACCGATCCTCTCTCCTACTTCCTTTCTCTCTCTAACCGATCCTCTCTGTCTCTGTCCCTCTAGCAACAAAAAGAAGCAACTTTTTAATAAGCAATCTTTATAATTATATGATTTTATTATAATGGGTTTGTTGATTTTGAGTTGTAGGGAATAATTGAGTGATTTCTCATCTGGGGTTTCTTTTTCTTGGTTAGTTCTTGATTCTTATCTTATCTTTTATTAGGGTTACTAGCCGTGTTTTGAGTGTAAGAAGCACTTTACTGCTTTTCTTTCTTTTTCTGAATCAGATCTTCAACATCTCAGTCATAAAGGTGAACCTTTTCTATCTTTAAAATCACGTCTTTGGTTTAAAAAAGTTGAATTTAGTATCTTTATGTTTTAAGTATAGTAAATTTAACATGGGTTGTTAGTTCATCACTGATCTAATTGTGATCTACACGTTTATTTTATAAGGTGAAACTTTTTCTGTTCAAAGATACTTTTTTCATATACCCTATTAAGATTTTTGTACAAAAAATGTAATTTGGTAAAGTGATAAGAGGTTATTATTTTATCTCGGTTTACTTGTTTATATGCTTAGGAGAATGTGTATTTCCATACGGGAATGCCTTTTGTATGAATAGATTAGTATTATTGTTGTTGTTGTTGTATCTGAGACATTTTTTTACATGTTGTCCTTAAAAATAAGGAGTCAGAAGTTATTCGTATCTTGGCGGGGCAAATTCTTGGATTTGCAGCCATGGCGGGTTCACCCTTCCCTTTAGTTGCGGATTCATGGCTCACGATTCATACAAGCTATTTTGGTTGGTAGCATTATTGTAATCCGTGTGTTGGCTTGGCAAGTTATTGGATTTGCAGCCATCACCTTTTTGCTTATACAGATACATCTATGATAGCGAGGTAAATGTATAGCTTTATAATGCAAGGCGTATAGAAATTTGCCTTTGGCGATGATGATGATCTTCTACTGTTGTATTTTTGTGAGCCACAATTTACAAACACCTGTATCTTGGCGGGGAAACCACAACTACACCGAGGTTTCCGCCACAGGCAGTGTGTCGTGTGGTTCCCACAACAGTGGATCTGAGCCTAAGAAATTTGCAACTATTATACAAATTAAAAAACTCTTTCGACGAAAAACCAAGGTACAAACAAATCATGGACTGACTTTTGAAACTTGAGCGGTTCTCTCAGTATGTGTGATGTTGCTCCTGTTTCTCAGGCTCGGTAGTGAGCTTTATGTGTTTGTGTGTGTTTTCTGTTAATGTGTATATGTCGTTTTCAGGGTTAACTCAGTTGCAAACGTTGTTACTGAGTAATAACAATTTTACGTCGATAACTGATGACTCTTTTGATGGTATGGTTTCTTTGCAGACTGTTATTTTAGATTATAATAGCTTTAATGCATGGCAAATACCTGAGCATCTAAAGAATGCGTCAAAGTTGCACGTTTTTTTGGCTACGAGTGCTGCGGAAAGTGGAAGGAAGGTAGAGTGCGAGAGTCGCTCGCCTCAGCAACCTCCACGAGCGTAGCCACAAAAAGTTTTGTGTGAAAAACACGTAGACTCTCTTTAAGCCTGTATCTTGGTTGGGCAGTCGCACGAAAGTGTGATTGCAGCCATGGCGGGTGTTTTGTATCGCAACTGTATTCATAAATTATATTTATAAATACAATTATAAGGATTGGTGCTCGATAATCGTTGGTCCAACCCGACGCCCGACCAGACCCGATCCGCCTTTTACCCTACTGCTGGCCTGACCCGCCCCTTTTTGTGTGGTAGATCCGGTTTCTTTTGTGTCGTGCCTGACCCATCCCCCTCTTATATACTAGCCTACCCAGGCTATTTACCCGATCCGTTGTTTATCTCTGGTTTTCATACACGTGGTGGTTACGTATCATGCCTGTTGTCAATGTTATGTCTATAACTTCCTCGATATACATATGGCAGTTGTATATGTTCATTTATAGCTTCGTGGTATGATGGGCTGAATTTTAAAGTCTGGCAATTGTCTTTCTAAGTTGGCAGCCATGGGGACCTAGCTTACGCTTTTAATCAATTCTAATGAGATGAGACTCATGGTGATATTGATTACAAGAGGTTGTGATGAGATTATAAGAGTTCGGTTAATGTTGCGATTATATGCTCTTTGGCGAGGCAACCTATTAGGTTTGCAGCCATGGCGGTTGTATCCTCTATTTATCGATTCACTCCCTATCTGAGCCCATTTGACTTTTCACCAATTGGTTTTTGGTTCATAGTTGTGGTATGCCAGAAGCATATTTACATCAGGCCGAAGTTTTTCGTCAGCTGTGCAGGTTCGTTTTTTGACATTTTAGTATATAATATAAGGTTAAAAGAGATGATGTAATTCTTTAGGTTTTCTGTGTACTTAAACTGTTTATTTAAAAATAATCACTAAAAATGATTTTTTTTTTCTCTAAACAACCCCCTTAAAGACAATATTCTGCATAAAAGTTTAGCAACCAAACACCCCTATTAGAAACTGTTTTGTACACAAACTTTCAGCAACCACATAGCCGTTTAGAAACCATTTTCTACACAAATATTTCAGCAACCAACTAGCGTTTTAGAAACACTTCTTTGCACAAAAATTTCGGCCTCAAAAGTCATATTTTTCTGCGAACATGTCTTTATATATGAATGTGCCGGCCTCGAACAGGTCTTTATATATGAACAGGAAATAATTGTGAGGATGGTTTTATGCAGAGTAATATATTTTGATGTATGAAATTTTCTAAATGTAATTACTATCTTCCAAAATAAAATCTTACTTACCGCTCATGCCGTACTGAGTCAAAAATATATGTTAGAAATATTTTATAGTTGGCTTATCAAGTCATATGATTTTGTTTCGTTTCGCATTCTTTTAGCAGCAACATCTAAGTTTGAGCATGTGCCTGGTATGAACACGGTTCCAGAAAGCTATGGCTTCCAAGGGGAACCACTAAGCTCGATTTCTAACGTTTCTCTGTTGGAAGTTTTCACAAAGGCACGTGGACTGCCAAACAGTTACTGCAAGGTTATAAAGGTACATGTTATATAATATCACTTTATGTCACACACTTTAAACTCAAGTCGCATGAAAAGCGGACTTTTTGTAGACTCCATGGTTATATCTGACTTCAATTACTTATGAGTTTAATATGGTTTGTTATATATGAGTGCGTGATTGGCTAAATTTAGTGTCTGAACTTTCTTCATCTGAATTTATTGCTCCATGCAGGTTTAGTTGGTGGGAAAACTGGACCTCTAATGGATTGTAGTGTAACTGCTACAACATACAAAAACTTAAAAGGTACTAGCTTGATATATTGCCATATTTGTACCTTCTTTATTTCAGTTGGTTGTAATCATTTTAATAATTAAACTTGATTATAATCAAACCAACACTCATGTCTATACTGAAGTCCTTTTAGCGCAAGAAAATTGAAATAAATGGTTTTTCAAGTGCATCTACTGTATTGGAATAGTATGTTATCGTTATCGATGCTCTGGTCAACAATCATATAAAATGATGTATAACAAAAGAGGATTAGACCCACGTAACGGATAACCAAATAAATTGATGTAAACAAATAGAAGCTGTAATAGCTGAAATTGGTTTGTGTCCATCGCCACAATGTATTTATGTACCTGTTATTATCGTTGCAAACATTTTTTTATTTGAAATATTTTTAAACTGATATATTAGAATCTCTATACTTTGGTGCAAAAAGCCTTTTTTTTTTGTTTAGCACTAACTTTTTAGGATTTTGTATTACAGCTACTATGACACATAACTGTATTTTTTGCTTAAATCCATGAAACAAAAGCAAAACGCAAAAGAAAGAATAAGTGTGATCCACGTTTCCATCCCGCCAAGATACCGGAGTGGGCAGTGTACAAACTAGATTATTTGGTGACTAAAAGGAATTGTTACACTACAAGGTTAGGATTTGGGCGTAATTGCCATATATTATGCACTAAAAGTATACAGTTATTAGTGATGAGTTATATGGAAATGATTATTACCAGTTGTATATAGTTGAATATCATCGTTTTCACTATAATGCTTCATTTTGTAAAAATAAAAGGGGCACTTAATACTTATTTCATACTGTAGGATCATAGGTCATTGGAGTGTGTCAATGGGCGTGGATATGGATTATGCATCGCACATCCAGACAATTGATGGCTTGGTAAACAATGTAAGTTTACTAAACTGTTAGTTACTACCTAGTTATTAACTCTATAAGTGTGCTTTTTTTTGCTAATTTGTACAGACTGTCGATGACTTCTCTTATTCTTTTTTCTTTTGATTTAGATGCGTCTAATATTTGGACAGTCACCAATATAAACATATGGCTAACTTAATCAAAGTTTCGCTAAACTTATTCCAAGTTTTTATTGATGCATTTTGTTAAAGCAACTTCATTTTGTAAAGAAATAGAAACTGTTAACACCAACGCAAAATTATAAAGACAAGCATATGTATGTACACATAGGATGCGGAGGCCAGACTTTAAAATGTGGGAAGATATTACTTATTAAGCTTCTCCAATGTGTTTGGATCGTCTTGAGGATTTATAAGACATTGTAAAACGATTTAATTGCTTAGACCATATCAGGTGTTTGTGTTTTCAGAAAACAAACGTCGTCTTAAAAACATATGTTTCAATGTATACATTTGTGTATCAAGAGCTTGTAGTGTGTGCGATGCGCTAGTGTAAGAGTTTACAATATATAGCACAAGATTTCATGATAGGGAAAATGAGAGTATCAAATATATTTCTTTGATCCTAAATTAGAATTTTAATTTAAAATGACCAGAGGTCGCTGCGACTTGCTCCAACAAGGAAATATCGGCGACTGGACTATTGGTGTCCAGTATAGCCTGTGTAGATAATTAGGAATGGAAGATCAATTGTGGCCAAATGTATACTTGACGCTTAAGAATGGTAAAGGCTTCATAATGAAAATCATTTAACTATTACTTTGAACAACTAAAGGAGTTGGAAAAATGGAACTACAGGTTTTTTGTTTCAACGGGTTGAATTAATTGTTCTTTAGCATTGTGTGTTACTGTTTTCATTACATATTCTTGCAGAAAAGATGCATTGTGTTGTTAGCGCAATCTCTATAAAACAAAAATAATAATTATCTCTTTTGTGCATTTGCAGACGCCCTTATGGACAAGCATTGCAGATTATGAGGTGGCTTTGGAAGAAGCTGATTTGGCCAAAAGTGGGTTAAAATGAGGTTATTAAAGATAGGTTGCTTCTTAAATGTTGGATTTTAACTGCTACAGTTTATAAAAGATGACTCATAAGTGAATAATTTTTTATCAACATTGGAAATAATATCCTATAACAAGAGAAATGTTTTAGCATGTTGTTACAACAACGACGCCTACCGATCGTCCCGCAGCGGAGCACGGGCCGTCCAACTAGTTTTATACAAGCATTACTTGTTTTTAGAAATATTAGTTTAAAGGGTATATTGGTAATTTTTTTAGCTTTCATGTCCTTTCCTTTTTATTTAAAGATGCAAATTCAATAACACAGATTGCAATAATCACTTTCTTCACAATTTCATCCTTTACTTTGCTTTTTTCATCCCATCTTTTTCTATTCTTTAAAATTTAAGACTCGAATATATCCCACTCAAAGCAAATACAGAACAACGATGATGCGTATTTTATTTTAAAATATATTTTATGTAAGTTTTAAATTTATAAAACTCGACTCACCTAACAAAACGCACCAACGGGGCAGAGGACCCTACCAGCGAGTCCTGTAGAGATGGTAAATAATCCGAGTTCGCCCAAAGCTACTGTCAATTAGTTTTAATTTGAATTGTCACGTTTAAAAATGGTTTTAAGTTGATTTTATGAAATAACAGGAAAGTAAATTGCGAAAATTAAAAGTAATAGAAGTAATCATGGAGAGAAGCGTGCTAGCCTAGCCATCTCATTACTACCATTATAACTACGTTTTTCTATGCAATGTTACACTATGGTTTCATTAGTGGTTTCTAAAGTCGACATACCTGAATAGATATCTTTAGTCTGTCCTATAATTTATGCGATCCTAAATCTCCCGAAAGTCACGAAGGTAGGGCAACCAAGTCATAGTGATTAATCCCAACTATCCCAAGAACTAGTCTAATAACCTTTATAGATTATTAACCCTCTCTGAAAGAGTTCATGTGATTTTTAAGTATATTAAGTGATAGAGGCGGTAACCTGGTTAGTTCCTACACTAAGGATAAGGTTTCAAACCTACCCTAGTACCCCTGCTAATCTCATTTCAATTGGTAATCTAATAACAGGATTAACATGATCTAAACCACCCGCAATACTACCAAAACCCAGGGTTACACGATAGTCAAAGGATATCCAATAAAACCATAATCTAACAGGAAACAAACATTATAATGATAGTAGATTCATGACTAGGCCAAGCCGCTCATAGCAATAACACAACAAGAATTAATAAAGGTAATCTTGTATTGAAAACTCATAATTCTTACAGATGCGGTTTATGAACGATTAAATACAAAAGTAAGTTAAGTGTGATCTCCCTTGTACTTCTGATGGAATTCTTCGAGGTATAGAAGCCTTGGTCGCTTCTTAGAGATGTGGTGGAATGGTTGATATCGAGTTGTCTGAATGAGGCCTCTATTTATAGATTTTGAATATGTTACGGTGTAACCTTTTAGAGGTTTACGCCGTAAACTTCTGACGCGTACTTTCCATCTTGCAAGCTTAAAAGATGTTACGGTGTAATCAAGTGTCCATGTTATGCCATAATGCTGACTCGGATGACTCAGCCTTCCATAATAATAATGTTACGGCGTAAACCTTGCGTGTGGTTACGCCGTAATGTTGCTGGATGACGTGTCTTGCCTTGACATAGGTCTACGGCGTATAACACTACAGTAGGGGTTACGCCAGTAAAAGTATAAGTCTCATAAGAATCCGTGTTTTTCTTTATTTTTTGGTCCATTCTCCGTATTGTTTCTTGTCTCATACTTGCATTTTACCTGAAAACAACAAAATAACCGTAAAAGTATCGAATTCAAGTATTTATAAGACAATTGAAAGTATTTTCGTAGGGAAATTGACACTAAAAAGTATCAAATATTTGATGTTATCAAATATCTCCTCACTTGACTTCTACTTGCCCTCAAGTAGACCTGTTAGAATAGTTTATAAAAAGATTTCTCTGATTTAACTCAAAGAAATGAATCTATAAAAGTCTTATGCTAGAAACATCAAAGCCGAACACCTCACGAAAAGGGGAATCAAAAATCACTCAACTCTCAGCTAGTCTAAGTGTTCATTTTCGGAGTGATCGCTCAACTACACAGTCATAGCATGTATTCTATCATAAGCTTGGGAAGTATACAAATCTGCACCAGTTAGAGTTAGGGTCTAAACAATTCTAAAAGGCGACATGGGTAATATAACATAGGTTTATTGGGTGATATAAAGGGTTAGGATAGACATGGGATATACATTTAATTGGTGTTAAGACAAAAACACAAAATAAATAGTCTTATATAATCTAAGGAATCCATAACCGACTACTGTCCATCCATAGTCCAAGTCTTCAAGTGCGAAAATCTGATAATATCATCAATATGGGTTAGCTAATAATGAGATCTTGCGGAGCATGCTAACTTATTCTTCACTAGGTGGCTTATAGTTACACCACCTTTATACATCGGATGGCTTATAGTTGCACCATCCTTAAAATCGCTAGGTGGCTTATAGTTTCACCACCTTTTTACTTAGTTGGTTTTTTAAACTCGTATACCAAATCTGGAGTTATATCACTAGGTGGCTTATAGTTTACACAAATTTTATCTCTTCTTCTTTTTTTACAATTTGCTATATCAACATATCACATATCCCCCCACTTAAGATAAACAGCATCGAAAGTGATAATTCAATCGGGGGCGTCTTCCTGATCCTAATAATATGTTTTTATTGAGTAGTGCCAATTTCGAACCATTTTCCTGAAACCATGGCTTAGGTAGAAAACAGAAATTTCAACGACTGGGGATAAAATTAGACTACAGGGCTGGCTAAGGCGAAATGGTCGTGTAAATGAAACATAGTTACAATTAGAGAAAACATAATTAGGCTTCTTTAACATGGGTGTGATCTAGGGGTATCTTGCACTAATGATGAGTACAATAAAATGGTTTTTTAACACGGGAGGTCGACAAGTCAGTGTAACAAGTTCGAATAAACACACACATAATGGCTATTTGGGTGAATTCCTAAATGTTGCCTTCTCGAACCATCTATTCCTGCTAATCAATTAGGTCTCGAAATGATGTACATGACAAGTTCTAAAGTCTACAATACTACTGGAAGATAAAAATGGAACATTAGGCTTAAACCTCACCAAGTAATAATAAAGGGTTATGTGTATTCGGCAAAGATTAATTCTAGTTCAGTAGGAAAAACATGTCAAAAAATTAAAATTGGCACCATTTTTCAAAGAAAACTATAAAATCGAAGGCAAGAATATGTCAAGTGATAATTCTACTCCCATCCCCTCACTTGTTTTGTACAATGTCCCTATTGTACATTAAGGAAATGAAATAAATAAGAAAAGTAGAATTAGAACAAGAAACTCCCTTGAGCTTTGCTTCTGAACATAAGAAATAAGCCTGTAGAGAGATTCAGAAAATCTCCATCTAAGACAAGATTCATTTCCTCTGTGATCACTAAAACAACTAATAGCATAAAATCACTCAATGATACATATACAAGAAATACAAACCTAACTCACTTTCGTAGGAATCACGGTTGCATTTAGCATATGCAACACGCCTTTTAAACTACTTGGTGGCCCAAGTGGACGAGTGAAGTCTCGTGAGGGTTCCGGAGAACATACCCACAAAGTTCATTTAGATATACAAGGTTTAGCAATGCGTTAAAACTTTATTTTAAGGTTTTTCAGAAAGAGGTTACGGCGTAACTCCGATGGTTATGGCGTAATCATGTGGTATTTTGAAAATTTTAGTTTATAGGTTTACGTCGTAACCATAATAAGGTTTACGTCGTAATTGAATAGGTTACGGCGTAACTCCGGTGGTTACGCCATAATCTTGTGGTATTTTGAAAATTTAAGTTTATAAGTTTATGGAGTAACCAAAAGAGGGTTAACGTCGTAATTGAATAGGTTACGGTGTAACCATGTATGTTACGCCGTAACAGCTGCTAAATCAGCAAAGTTACCACAAAATTACGGATCGAGTCGGTCTCGAAAATTGCCTCCTGGCTGCTGGAACCCGACAAGCACTTTTGTTTATTAACGAGTCTTTAAGCTAGACTCATGCCCACTCTATGTTTCGTCGTATGACACTTTCTCATCGTCATTCCTTAAGATTTATTCCATAATTCCAGCTCTTATGTTGGCAATATTTCCCCTAGTCCTAGATAATTCTTCCGTTTCCGAAACTTTTATTTTTGTATAAACTTCTCCCGGACCAACGTTATATCTAGTAACTGACCTTTTCAATTAAAATTGGGGGTGGTTTGATGTAGGGCATTCCCAGCAATCTGCACTTCTTTTCCTTGTATTCTTCGTCATCTGAATCAATAAATCCGTCATATAATGTTGGTTCAAGGTAATCAATAATCCCGTATAAATCGTCATCATCTTCATGCGTTCCCTTGAACCATTCATCATGTAACTTGTTTATTATTGTTTCTAGAATTTCGTTTTCCTTACTTTCACCGCATCCATCAGGATCTTCAAAGTCTTCACTCTCATCATATTCGTTCCCAAATCTTTTTCTCCAATGATCTCTAAGAATTTTAAATCCAGCTGTCTCACTAACCTCTCTAAACCTAAACCAATCATTTAATCTTAAATTCTCCTATTTAACATATATTCGTTTTCCATCGTTTTCACTTTCCCAATAACATTTAATTTCATTATGGCATAAGCTACCTCCGTCATATTTTTCCTCAAAGGGGCAGCAAGAGGCCCATATTTCTTGAACTTCTTCTTTCGTGCGAGAAATAGGGGTACTCCAATGTAATTTTTTCTATATAGAGTTTAAGTTTGACCTAAGTCCTCCATTTGCTTCTTGGGAAATCAAGCTACACCTGTAAACAATTTTCTTATACGATTCTTGAACCTCTATATCATAAGTGAACACATCAGGGTCAATAGATAAAAGATGGTTAATTTTGTATGCGTCAGTATTATATGTGAATAAATCATTATCGATTTTCATTAATTCATCTTCTTCCGTATTCATCTTGGTTTTGATCATTCGAACAGATTCGTGTATGTTGTCGAAAAAATTACTTCTCATTTTAAAATAACCTTTTCATTCCTAACCTCTAAAGAAATGGTCTTTGTAAATATGTCTACTTTCGCATGGGCAGTAGCGAGAAGAGGTCTTCCTAAAGTGATGGGCATCCTAAAGTCCTCAATCATGTCAAGTATGACGAAATCAACTTGGAGAATAAATTTATCAAATTTTATGAGCAGATTTTTGACAATCCCTTTTGGGATGCATTTAGTGTCATCCACTATTTCTATAACCATATCGATTGGCTCAAGTTTTCCTATTCCTAAGCGTTTAAACATGGAAAAAGGCATAATGCTAATGCTAGCTCCAAGGTCAGCCAAAGCATTGTTAAAATCTAACCATCCGATAAAGCAAGAAAGAATAAAACTTCCTGGATCATTCTAGGTGATTTTGTAGAAGAGTTGAGCATCTAGGATTCATCCTAACTTCATCATCTTCTTCGGTTAATTTCTTTTTAGCCACCACGTCTTTCATGTATTTAGGATAATTATTCATCTATCTGATTTCCTTGAGGAGGGGCCGATTTATCTTGATTTTCTTTAAGCTCTCTATGGTCTCAAGAACTAAGGCTTCCTCAGCATGTTGTTTTAATCGATTAGGAAAAGGGATTGGTGGTACGTAAGGTTTGACATAGTGGTTTATCATTTCATCTGGTAGGTTTGATTTTAATTTAGGAATAACCTTAGAAGTTTTTAATTTAGTGCTTTCAGATTTTCGTCATCCGAAAATCTAGAATTAGCAGAAAAATACTCGAGTTCTTCAGGAGAGTAATAAAATGGTGTGTACAAAGGTGTCCCGTCATTAGCGAAGATCGTTTTACATTCTTCGAGTTTTGCTACCTTTGTTTCTACTTCAGCGGTTAAGGTTTTCACCTGAGATTCGAGTTTTTGGATGATTTTATCGTGATCAATTAGGCTTTTCTCAGTGTTTTGATAAAAAGTTTTCAGCCATTCATCATGTTCTGCTTGTCTTTTGGCATCTCCTTCCATATACTTATTAATCGTTTCGACCAAGTTTGGTCTCTTTTCTCCATACGGTGTTTGATTATCTGTACGAGTATAGTATCCTGGTGGACCTACATGAAACTTTGCTCCATTACTTCTGTTGAAAGGAGCGGGGCGTCCAAATTCACCATACTTGACCTCATCCACCTGTTTGACTTCCTCGTTGAGAGGACATTCTTTGTCAAGGTGAGGTCCTTCCCAGATTTGACATCCAACTTGGATTGCATGAACATTTTCTTTCAGCTTCTTTATATCGCGTCCCAAGTTATCCAGTTTACTTATGGCTGCAGCAAGTCCATCAGTATTACTACTGCTGCTAATGTTCCTGCTTGATGTCCCATCATGCCACTTTTGAGAGTGGTCAGCCATAGTTTGTATTGCCGTCAGAGCTTGAGTTAGTGTCATCCCAGGAATTAGTCTCTGCGAATCAAGCAATTGGCGGTTCATAGTGTTCAAACCTTTATAAAAGATGTTTACCTTTTGATGGTTGTTTATGTCGTGGGTTGGGCACTTATACAGCAACTTATTATACCATTCCCAAGCTTGGTATAATGATTCGTCGCTTTCTTGCTTGAAGTTGTGGATGTCTTCTAGTTGTTTAGCAGTCTTGGATGGTGGACAATACCTTTGGATAAAGGCCTTTTTAAAGAGGTCCCAAGTGTTGACAGCTCCTGGAGTGAGTCTATCCACACATCTTTTAGCGAATCCAGTAAGAGTGAATGGGAACACACGTAGTAGTATTGCGTGTTGTGATACTCCGGGAATATTGAACAAACTTACAATGTTAAGGACTCGATCAACATGATCATGGGCATCCTCGTTTTTATTCCCGGAGAAGGTGTCTTCCCTCAATTCTCGCATGAATTGACTCTTGATCTCAAAGTTAACATTGCCTTCGATTTCTGGTTTAACCACGCTTGGTGCCTAGTTTTCTCGTGATAATGCTAAGTATTGTTCCATGGTGAGAGTATTGATGTCTACTCCCACCATAGTTCCTGCAGAATTTAGAAGTTAGAGAGATAAATGGAAATAATTACAAGAAATTAAATTTAATACTAATTTTAGCTCCCCGGCAACGGCGCCAAAAACTTGATACGTATTTTATTTTAAAATATATTTTATTCAAGGTTTAAATTTATAAAACTTGATTCGCCAGACAAACGCACTAACGGGTAGAGAACCCGATCGTGAGTAGTGTAGAGATGGTAAATCCGAGGTCGTCCCAAGAGCCAAGTGTCAATTAGTTTTAATTTGAATTGTCACGTTTGAAAATGGTTTTAAGTTGATTTTATGAAATAACAGGAAAGTAAATTGAGAAAGAACAGTAAAAGTAATAAAAGATATTAGGGAGAAAGGCGTGCTAGCCTAGCCATTTCATTACTATCGTCATAACTATGTTTTCCTGTGCAATGTTAAACCATGATTTCATTAGTGGTTTCTAAAGTCGACAGACCTGAATATATATCTTTAGTCTGCCTTATAATTCATGCGATCCCGAATCCCCTGAAAGTCACGAAGGTAGGGAAACCAAGTCATAGTGATTAATCCCAACTATCCTAAGAAACTAGTCTAATAACCTTTATAGATTATTAACCCTCTCTGAAAGAGTTCCTATTCTTTTTAAGTATATTAAGTGATAGAGGCGGTAACCTGGTTAGTTCCTATACTAGGGATAGGGTCCTAAACCTACCCTAGTACCATTATAATCCCATGTTCAATTGGTAATCTAATAACATGATTAACATGATCTAAACCACCCGTAATACTACCAAAACCCAGGGTTACAAGATAGTCAAAGGATATCCAATAAAACCACAATCTAACAGGAAACAAACATTATAATGATAGTAGATTCATGACTAGGCTAGCACTTGAAGTGCTTAGCCGTTCGTAGCAACAACACATCAAGAATTAATAAAGGTAATCTTGGATTGAAAACTCATAACTCTTACAGAGTCATAGTGATTAATCCCAACTATCCCAAGAACTAGTCTAATAACCTTTATAGATTATTAACCCTCTCTGAAAGAGTTCATGTGATTTTTAAGTATATTAAGTGATAGAGACGGTAACCTGGTTAGTTCCTACACTAAGGATAAGGTTTCAAACCTACCCTAGTATTGCAAGCTTGAAAGATGTTACAGCATAATCAAGTGTCCATGTTACGCCGTAATGCTGACTCGGATGACTCAGCCTTCCATAATAATAATGTTATGGAGTAAACCTTGCATGTGGTTACGCCGTAATGTTGCTGGATGACGTGTCTTGCCTTGAATAGGTTACATCGTAACACTACCGTAGGGGTTACGCCATAAAGTCTCGTAAGAATCCGTGTTTTCTTCATTTTTTGGTCCATTTCCTGTGTTTCTTGTCTCATACTTGCATTTTACCTGAGAACAACAAAATAACCGTAAAAGTATTAAATTCAAGTATTTATATGACAATTGCAAGTATTTTCGTAGGGAAATTGACACTAAAAAGTATCAAATATTTGATGTTATCAAACGCCTACTAAAGAGCACACGTGCAATGCACGTGTATTTTATCAAAAAACCAAGAAGTTGAAAATACATCGCAAGCAACTTTTGGACTTCTCATATGATCATCAAAAGTTTGAATAAATAACTTTAAATTTGTCATAGTTTAAAATTAAATTTCCAAGTAACTATGTTGGTCCAGATGCATAATGTTGCAATGTTAAAACTATAACATCTATATAGCAAGCTTATAAAACTTTAAGGGCTTAATTGAAAATATAGTTAGTTATATTTTAGCTAACATAACTTTTGTCTAGCTGTGTTGTTTCTTTGTTTCTTTAAGGGTCTTTATGGAAATATCAGCTCTATATACACTCCTTATCAAATCTAGGGTTTCATTATTCACTTCCAAAAGCTTATATCACTCAAAGGTTCTCTCTAGTTTTTGTATTTGGTTTCATCATTGTTGTTGATTTATTCAGTTTAAGATCATCTTGATCTTTAGTTTGTTTAGGCTTTAGTTTTCCAGGTTGTAGTGTGAGTTGTTGTAATCAGGCTGCATCCGTGTTGGGGACAGTCTATAGTTTCCTATGTATGTTTGGTCAGCACCTATTTAGGGACTAATCTTCTTGCATTGTTAATTAATAAAAGAATCACCATAGGGGAGGTTGGTTGGGTGATTTAAAAACTCTTGGTGTTTTGGTACCATTTTCACACGGTATTAGAACCATAGGTTCTGATCGCGAGTTGATTCTTTAGGGTTTTTTGATCTTGAGGTGGTTATTTAGTATAAGGGGTTTGATTCAATAATTGATTGTTGAATCTTGAAGGTTCTTAGGTTACTTGAAGTTTTAGGGTTTTTTCTTGAAACCCTAAGTTTTGGGGGTTTTAGATTACGGATAGATACGAAGGTTCTGGGGGTGTTTAATCGTGCGATTAAAGGTTAATTGTTGATTTTTGGTTGGTTCTTGGAAACCCTACTTTGGAAATTTAGAGGTTTGTAAGATCTGGTGCTTTGTGGATATTTGGGTTCTTTCTTGGTACAATTACTCTAGACTACGTGAATCTAGAGTGATTGTTCTGTCTTCCGCTGCTAATTGGTATTGCACTATGAGTTTTCTGATTTCTTCCTTTAAGAGATACAATATATTGGTTGAGTAGGCGCAAAAGGGTTGGTTAACATCTTGATCTACCACCATTGAGTGGTAAGAATACTTACTCTGGCCAATCCCAGTTTACTCATGTGGATATTTGTGGATCTTAGGTGTGAGTGGTTCTTTAAATTCTGTTTATTAGGTTTAGGTGTGTCTAGATTGGTGTAGGATAGGTTTTTAGATATTTTGTGAAGTTGCAACACTAGTTTGGTGGTTCTTGGATAATTGGTGGTTATCTGTGATTGTTGGTGTGGTGGTTTATCTGTTGGTTGTTTGTTTATTTCTATTTGTTGTCTGCTGTTCTTCTGTCTGTTTGTTGTTTTCTTGTTATCTTTGTTTTTGTTGCTTGTTTTTTGTCTTTTATTATGGTTATTGTGATTGGATCTTTGGATCAAGGGAATCCTTTGCATCTTCATGCAAATGATTCCAATTGTGCTTCTGTTGTTTCTGTTAAATTGACTGGTGTTGAGAATTATAGAATATGGGCTAGTGCAATGAAATTTGGATCTTCAAATTAAACATAAAATGGGTTATGGTACTTATAAGAGAGCTGATTATGTTGCTAGCGCTCCCTTACTTGAACAGTGGGATAGGTTTAATGTTGTTGTGCTTAACTGGATTTTAAGTTCTTTATCTCAAGATGTTTATTTGGGTCATGTTTTTCTGATAATTCTGCTAATCTTTGGAATGAATTGAAGAGACTTATGATAGAATTGATAGGTCTATTGTGTTTAATCTGTTATAGAAAATTAATACCTATAAACAAGGTGGTTTGCTTGTGTCTGAGTATTATCATAAGTTGAATTCATTATGGAGGGAGTTTGATATTCTTACCAAACTTCCAAATTGTACTTGTCAAGCTAGGGCAGAATTAACTGATCATGGAAAATTGTTAAGACTAATGCAATTTCTTATGGGTCTTGATGACATTTATTGGCGCATAAGAAGCAGCCTTTTGACCAGAGAAATTCTTCCTGAAGTCAAAGATGCATTTGTGATAATTGATAGGGAAGAATCTCATAGAGGGATTCCTTCCAGTTCTGTGAAATCTGAAAAACCTTAAGTGTATGCTTTTGTTTCAAAATCTAATGACAATAATAAAAAATGGAATAATAGTAGTTGGAACAATAGTAGTGGTAATAATATGAAAAGAGGAAATTATGACAGTCATTTGTGTAAGAATTGTGGCTTAAAGGGTCATATTGTTGATATGTGTTTTGAGATCATTAGATACCCACATGGTCTTAAAAGGAATCCAAATTTAAAGCCTACTAGCAATTTTAATAATAACAAGAGTAATAATGTTGATGCTAAGGGTAGGTCTATGGGTAACAATGAATCAAAAACTGGTAGTACCTTGTCTTTTACAAATGAACAGGTTATGAAATTAATGAGTCTGTTCAATGAAAAAACCTATTCTACTGCTCAAGCTAATATGGTAGGTATTGAAAGTTGTTCCTTTTTTAACTGCAATGTGTTTTTTAATCAACATTTTTATAAGTTTTTTGTGCTAACATTAAGATTAATGGAGTCAATTAAATTGACTCAGGGGTTAATCAACATATAACTAATAGCACTAAAAACATGATTGATTTAGTTGATATATCAGAATTGAAGTTAATTGTGGGTCACCCAAATGGAACTCTTCCTAAAATTACTCATGTGGGAAATTTGAAATTGAACAATGATGTTATTCTGTTTGATGTTTTAGTTGTGCCTGAATACTGTGTCAACTTATAATGTGTGCATAAATTGATTAAAAATAGCAAATTAAGTGTTGGTTTTGATGAAACTAAATGCTATATTTACAATTTGAGAAAGGGGAGAGTTCTGGGAACTAGCAGTGAATTTGGTGGGTTATACTTGTTTGATAAAGAATATAATATGTCTGCTTCTGTTAATCAAAGTGAGTTTTTTATATGTCATGTTTCTAAAGATGTCTGGCACAATAGACTAGGACACCCTGCTAATCAGGTTATGGAATTATTAAAATCATCTTTGAATTTAACTCATATTACTCATGAAACTCCTTATGAGGTTTTTCATAAGGCAAAACAAAGCAGGGAGTAATTTTCATTAAGTGAAAATAGATCTGTTGTTTTTGGTCAATTGGTTCATCTTGATGTTTGGTGTCCATATACGGTGGTTAACAGGGAGGGTTTTAGGTATTTACTGACTATTGTGGATGACTATACTAGGTTTGTTTGGGTGTATATGCTTAAAACTAAAGATGAAGTGTTTTTAATGTTTGTTAGTTTTTAGAATTTAGTTTTAACTCAGTTCAACAAAAGATTAAAGTTGTTAGGTCTGATAATGGTACAAAATTTATAAATCATAAAATGAGAGATTTTTTGGACAATATGGGTATTGTGCATCAAACTACTTGTGCTTATACACCACAACAAAATGGTATAGCTGAGAAGAAACATAGATATCTTTTAAATGTGGCTAGAAGTCTTATGTTTCAGGAGGGAATTCCTCTTATGTTTTGGTCATAATGTATTTTAACTGTTGTTTACTTGATTAACATGCTTCCTTCCTCTGTTTTGAGTGGCAACTCTCATTTTTCTTAGTATATGGTAGGGAACCTAAGCTTTCTCATTTAAGGAGTTTTGGGTGTTTGTGGTATGTTGCTATTGTAAAAGGGTCTGATAAGTTTTCTAGTAGGTTTGAAAAATGCATTTTAATTGGATATGCTAGTGGAAAGAAAACTTATAAATTGTTTAGTCTTGAAAGTAGAAATGTTTTATACTTCAGAGATGTCAAATTTTATGAAACAATTTTCCTTATAAAATGGGTAATTCTAAGTCTGCTGTTGAGTCTGAGTCTGAAGTGACAAATTTGAACTATTTTGATTTTGTTAAGTCTGAAACACCATCTAAAACTCCTGTCCCAAGACCCAATGATGATGAGGAATGAACATCTGGTAGTAGAGAAGGTAGTATACGTCAACCAGTTGTTGAAAGTGACTTAGATCATTCTGGAAGTGATGTTTACTTACATCAACCGGGTTTTGATGATATCACTGTTCAACCAGGATATGGCGAGTTACATAATGCAACTCCTTTAGGTGATAATATTCAATCTGAGGGCAATGAAGTCCCAAGTTTAGATGTTTCAGTTCCTATTTTTCAAAATATTCCTGAAACTCAAATAGAGGAAAGTAGTCTAAGAAGGTCTAAAAGATCTTCTAAATTGCCTGCTAAATTGAATGATTTTGTGTTAGATAATAAAGTGAAGTATGGTTTGAATAGATATGCTAATCATTGTGTGCTTAATGCTGAAAATTGTTGTTTTATGTCTAATCTGGATAAGTCTTCTGGACCTTCTTTTTTTGAAGAAGCATCAAAAGCTATTAACTGGTGAATGCTATGAATGATGAAATGCATGCAATATATGAAAATTATACTTGGGATATAACTGATCTTCCAGTTGGTAGAAAACTAATTGGAAACAAATGGGTTTTTAGAATAAAATACAAATCAACTGGTGAAGTTGTAAGGTTTAAAGCAAGATTAGTGGCTAAAGGGGTTAATAAGAGGGAAGCTATAGACTATGAAGAAACTTTTAGTCCTGTTGTTTAAATGAGAACTGTGAGGTGTTTAATTAGTATTGCTATTCAAAAAGGTAGGAAAGTATATCAAATGGATGTTAACAATGCTTTTTTATATGGAAACTTAAATGAAGAGGTTTATATGTTACCTCCTCGTAGTTTTTTTAAAGAAGGAGATAACAAAGTGTGTAAACTTAAAAAATCCTTATATGGCTTGAAACAAGCTCCAAGGCAATGGAATCACAAATTGGCTGAGACTTTGTTTGAAGCATGTCCTAAACAATCTAAAAATGATCACTCTTTATATATTAAAACTAAAGGAGATGTATCTTTATATCTTTTAGTTATGTTGATGATTTGGTCTTAACTGGTAACTCTGAAGTTGAAATTAAAGAGTTTAAAAAGTTTTTAAGTTACAAATTTAAAATCAAGGATCTAGGAGAGTTGAAATATTTCCTAGGAATTGAAGTTTTGAAAACTAAAATTGGATTATGTTTAAATCAAAGGAAATATTGTTTAGAGGTGTTACATGAGTTTGATTTACTAGCTTGTAGACCAGTTGTTACACCCTTGTCAGAAAACATTATTTTGGCTGATAAGGAATCTGATGATGATAAGTATTTGAAAAATATTACTAGTTATATGAAATTGGTAGGTAAGTTGATATATCTCACTATGACTAGGCCTGACATTTCATATGATGTTCACTGTTTAAGCCAACACATGCATGCACCTTTGCAATCTCATTTTAATATTGTCTTAAGAGTGCTTAAGTATTTAAAACTTGCACCAGGTAGTGGTATTGAGTTTTCTAAAAGTAATGATACTTTTAAGTCATTGATTTTTCTTATTCAGATTGGGAAAAGTGTCCTATGACAAGAAGGTAAGTATCTGGGTATTGTGTTTTTGTTAATGGGTGTTTGGTTTCCTGGAAGATCAAGAAGCAAGCTACATTATATAAGTCTTCAGTTGAGGCTGAATATAGAGCAATGGCCTCTGCTACTTGTGAGGTTATGTAGATATTAAAAGTAATAAAGGATTTGAATTTGGATAATCTTGTTCTTGTCACATTATTCTGTGATAACAAGTCAGCTATCCAGATTGCTGCTAATCCAGTAATGCATGAAAAAACCAAACACTTTGATATTGATGTACATCTTGTGAGAGCAAAAGTTACTTCAGGTTTGATCAAAACTGAAAAGGTTGACTCTAAAGGTCAAATTGCTACTATATTAACTAAGGCTCTTGGGTCTGCACAACATATTGTGTTGACAAAAAGATTGGGTATGGTAAACATGTTTGTTTCATAAGTTTGAGGGAGGGTGTTAAAACTATAACATCTATATAGCAAGCTTATGAAACTAAAAGGGATTAATTGAAAATATATTTAGTTATCTTTCATTGTTGATAGAAATAATGCCTAAAAATGTTATTGGTATATTTCGACTTCTCTACGTTTTGATAATCACAAAATGTAAAAACGCTCTATGTAAAATTAAATGTAAACAAGTAATTAGTCAGAAATTTTTATTTCAAAAATTAATCATTTAAAGGTATGAATAACTAAATGCTTAATTTATTTGTGATCAAATGAATTTTTATTTTTCCTAAACCTTGCATTTTTATAAAATGCAACAAACAATTTATAAAACTTATACAAAACATTTCTGGTATTTACAAGAAATGTTTTATTCAAAATAAATATTTCAAATTCAAATTTTCTCCCTAAAAATAGATAAAACTGATCTAAGAAACACCTCCACTAGAAAAGAAAAAAATAGGAGCGTCCTGCTATGGGCGCCCCATTATAGGTATGGGCGGCCCCCTTAGCGATAAAGGGGCAGGCATAAGAGCTAAGGGGGGCGGCAATGTAAAACAGCTCCCAGCTCTGCCTATAAATAGTGGACTGTTTCCCATAGTTTTTTCACCTTTTGCACTCACTTTCTTTCTGTTCAAAATCAGTTTACATATCTCTTACAATCCTTTGATCATTTAATCTTAAGCATTTGTTTCCAAGTGATTCAAGCTTAGATCTTCAAGTGCAAGAGAAGAACACTTATTATCATCAAGTCAAGAAGTATTATAGCTTAGTTGGTGTTCACGTAACGTAGTTACAATTGTGGTGTATCTTGTAATTCATCTATATCTCATGTGATTGTGTGTAATAGTTAGATCGGGTTGATCGTGTTAGTGTTTAGGTGAAGTGATATCTTGTTAGTATGGTTAGTATTTTAGGCCTCAAAATACAAGTGTGTGGTAGATTGGTTCTAGCTAAGATTAGGACTCGACATTTGGCTTAGTGTCGGAAATTGGTGTAAGCTACTTGCGTACGGTTTTCTCCGCCTAAAGGGAGTTTGTTGACATAGTGAAGAGAACTCTCGAGTTGGGTACTCGAGGAGTGGAGTAGGGCGAAGAAGAGCTTCGTTACCGAACCACTATAAATCCTTGTGTTGTGGTTTGATCTTTCTAACTCTTATCTCTTTACTTGCATATTTATATTGTTTCTTGTTGTCATTTATTTTCTTAGCTATTTTGTTCATATTGGGTGTACATTGAGATCAAATAAATTCGAATCTAAGTTTTTATAAACAAACGACACATTAAATTAAAAAGCGATAAACTATTCAACCCCTCCCCCCCTTTTAGTTTTCCACAATTGGTATCAGAAGCCAGGTCAAACAAGATTTTTAAAATAAACTGTATTTTAAAACTTGAATCGATCTATGAAATTGAAAAAATATTTAGAAGGGAAATCTATGCAAAAACCATCACTATTTGAAAGTGATGGATTTATTTATTGGAAAAATATATTCAAAACTTATATGAAATCAAAAGATCTAGATCTTTGGCATGTTATTATCTATGGTGATTTTCCTCCTATTCAAAATAATCCCGAAACTAAAAAGGATGAAATTGTACCATATGACAAACAAAGTGATGATCTTAAAAAGAAACTTGCTAAAAATAATGAAGCAGAAATGGTAATTTATAATGCTTTGCCACATAAAGAATACGAAAGAATTTTTATGTGTAAAACCGCAAAAGAAATTTGGGATACTTTATTAATCACTCACCAAGGTAATAGTCAAGTCAATGATAACAAAATAGATCTTCTTGTTCAACAATATGAACAATCTATGATTTCGGAATGAGGAATCTGTGGAAAACTAGAAGGGGGGGGGGGGTTGAATAGTTTTCCAATTAAAAACTCTTTTTAATTTTTATTTCTTTTTCTCGTTTTAGATCTCAAAGTGAACGAATAAACATAATTAATAAACACATGATATGATATGATAAGTAAAGGATATGCGATACAGTATTTATAGTGGTTCGGCTACAAGGTCACCTACCTTGTCTTACTTCACTCTCCGAGTCACCTACTCGAGAGTTCGAATACACTATTCACCAATACTCCTTTTTGACCGGCGAAGAAGCGTCACAACGTTGCTTACCCTTTTAACTAGTGTTAAGCTAAACACCAAGTTCTATATAGAAGAACCATGTCCCCACACAAGCTTACACCCTATTTTGATACAAAGATAGATATCATGTTCCAACAATATGGAACATATTATGTTCATGTGCTTGCCCTCTATTAGGTGTCAAACACCAACATCATTAACAACTTACACTAAACTCTTATAAGTAACACATAGTCGTATGACTTTCATCTATTTGATTACAATGAATGTGAAATGATATCATGAGATCAGTGGCTTGATCCATGAGTGATGGGATACCCTTATTCTAAGAGAGTCAAAGAACTTGATCCTCAAAGGACATACTTGGTAGAACTTTTTTTATTAAGAAATCTACAAAACACTAAAATGAAAGAGTCATGATAGCAGATCACTGATTAGCTGAATATTTAGAGAGATAAGTTATATGAATGAGTGAATAAACCAAGAGAAATGAGTTGGTATTTATAGGCATGAAGATTACTATATCCCGGTTCTGCCGGTGCCATTGGCGAATGGAACCGGTAGCCAAATTCAATGGCACCGGCCTACAGTAACCAAATCCATATTTTAAATTACAAAATCTTAAAAGATCATAGGTAATCTTGCTAGATTGTTTTCAGATTTAGTAAGAGAGATGTCCTTTATTAGTTTTAAAATATTTAAAGGTTTTTGTAAATATTTTCTATTAAAGTGGTTAAAATGTGAAAGGTATTTTTATTTTAAGAATATATTTAAGTGGAGAGTTTGTTTATGAGAGAAGATGTGTTAGAAAACTATTAGTTTAGAACTTATGACTTTTGTTGTTTTGATAAGTTTATGTTTTGTTATTAAACAAAACAAAGAAAGTTCGTAAAATATAAATAAACGTTTTTACGGTTTATCTGTATTAACAATCTCCCCCTTTTTGTTGATGACAAAACATAAACTTATGAAGTAAAAAAGCAACAAAATTTACAAGTTCTAAATTGAAGTTTTTACTTCCTTCTCCCCCTTTTTGTCGAAACAAAAAGAGCGTCGAAGAAAAACTAACTTAAGATAGTGTACTAAAGAAAAGGGAAAAAAATAGGTATGTATTTAAGAGAGACAAGATGTATGCTCCCCCTTGACTAATGCTTCGATTGACAAGTTTTCTTGGTCGGAGTAGCTACAAGAAAACATGTTTGTCATAGGTGTAAATGATAAATAATTGACTTATTATTGGGTCAATCTCAATGCTCCCCCTTGACGAATGCTCTGTAAGATGGGTTTGATAAGCATTTATAAGATCAACAATAAATGTTTTGTAAAAAGTAGCAAAGATATCATTGCAAGAGATCAAAAGATGGTAAAATAATTCTGGAAGACCGGTTCTGTCGGTGCTGTTTAGTGAATAGAACCGGCACATAGTCGAACAACACCGGCTGACCTGTGCAAAATCAGAAGTACTCAACTATTTGGCGAGAAGCAATTCTATTCAAATTTTAACCTGCTAAAATTTGATATCCGAGAGTTGATTATATAAAGTAGACATCAAACTAATCATATTTTAGATAGGAATTCATGATGCGACAAACGAGAATCAATACAACACAAAACCTTGACTATTATAAATCATGAAGTAAAACAAATTAACCTATGTCAATTAAAACTAAAATCATGATTGGTAAACTATCTAAGGCTACTTGATCTTAGTTATTATCTTAAGGTAATTTGCATGAGAGGTGGTTTAATCATTCTTAGATGTGATGAAGCATGAACCTAGTTTCATTTTGGAAATTGTTGATGATGGTCTCGGTCCTTTGGAAATGAGGACATGTGTGTTCATGTCCCCTAGGGGGTTGCTCTAGCCATTGGGTTTGGTCTATAGGTCTAAATGTGCTTGGAGGGGGAAATGATGGGTCAAATGTGGTTGTTTGGGATAAGGTGGTTATGGGACAAAATGGTGGTGGCATTTGAATGTGGGTGATGGATGTAGGAGGTATGAGACTATTTTCCAGATTTTGTGCATTTTGGATAGCCTCTTGGATATTTTGGGGAAAGGTTTGAAGGTGGTTGAGTTCTTGTTGAATTTTTTTCCTTTCTATGAATGGATCGGGTTGAGCGTTCGTCCTATTGCTACATAGGTTGATGGGTCAAAAAGTTGGTTCTTGTAGTGTAGTTTGTGGGAGAGTTTGAGGTAGGTTTTGTAAGATATATTGAGGGAATGGATTGGTGGTTCTTGGAGGTGCATCATTTGTAGAGGAGAGGTAAGGATGAGGCTCTATGGGAGTGTTTGGAGGAGTAGAGAAAGTGAGGGCTCTAGGAGCCAATGGAGTTGCAAAAGGTTCAACCTTAGGTATTTGGTTTGAGGTCGGTGGTGGCATGGTGGTGCTAAAGTGGTATCAGTGGTAGTGTTGGGATTGAGTTGTGAATGATTGGGGGAGGTTTCATTAGAGGATAGGTCAATGTAGTCAATTTTGGCTAATTTTTTTGGAGGATTTTGAGTTCAAGAACAAGCACTTGATGCCATAGTTTTTTTTAAATTACAAGAGATGTTTGTAGGTATTGATGTGTGAAGATGATAGGAGATTAAGTCCTAATTTTTAATGAAAGTACATGCATAAGCATTTAATACTTAAACCACTAGAAAAGGCTTAAACATAATCATTAGGTTGCAAAGACGGTCAAACAAGGCAAAGCCAACTACCTAACAGTAATGAGACACTCCTATTAAGCATATTAGAGGCATGGTTTTAAAAAGTGGTGTCCTCAAAACGAGAAAACTCCTTCTGTAGAACCGGCTGGCCGGTGCCATTGAGCCAATGGAACCGCCTTGCTGCAAACAGCATCGGCTAGTGCAGGGCACAACATTAGAATTCGATTTTTCTCAAAAATTCTTAAAAGTCTATGGAGTTGGCAGGATATTAGTGGATTTTAGTCTACGAGAGGTTTTATCACTTAAAAAGGTTTAATTAGTGTCCAAATTTTTACAAAACGTGCTTATGCCAAACACTCCTTAAAAGAATTGTCAAAGGAGAATTTTTACCAAACTAGTTCCTAGATGTCACAAATTTATGTTAGGAGAGGGTATAACATGCGTTCTACTGGTTCTAGATAAGTTCAAATATTACAGGGGAGGAAGAAATACATGGATCATAATGTCTTGATAGAACCAAACGCCCCTCCATACAATTGGAGAGGGATAAAAAGTTACACAACACATTATCCAAGTTAACTAGCATACCACACATAATCCAATAAGTTTTAAACATATCCCGAGTAGCAAACTCTATTTCTTATTGCAAAGGTAGTGGAAGAGGAACTTGAACAAGCCCTTTGTTTGTTTGAATTCTGGGGATTCTCCTCCTTCAATGGGCGGAAGTTGGTTCATGTAGTCAATAGGGTTGAGAGTGTAGTTACCCATGGGATCATTTTCCATTCCTTGGTTTGGAGGAGGTGAGTCGGATGAGGAGGAAGTGGAGGGGGTAGGAGTTGGTAGACGAGGCCTTTTGCCTTTGGATTTGAACCGGAAGACTCTCTTGTTGGAGAGAGGGATCATGACATGGTCCACAAGTTGAAAGTCATTGGACAAAGGATATGGTTGTTTGGTCCGGACATATTTAAAAAGCCTAGTGAGAAGCATGGCATAAGGGAGAGTCATTTCGCTACTTTGAGTCACACTTATCATTCGATGAGCGATATAGTAAGCAAGATTGAAGTGTTTGCCAGTGGCGAGACAATAGAGCATGTAACACAAGGATGCATTGGGGTGATCTTTGTGACCGGTGAGGCTTATGGCATTTTCACTAATGATGATGTTCCACTTCTTGAATTCATCTCTTAATTCGGTGTTGATCATTTGAAAGGGGTCGAGGACAACGTCTTCTCCTTTGATTTTTTGGTACTTGGGTTCGGTTCTTGTGTGGAATAAGGCGTCACGAATCAAGGTTGGATCTTCGTAAGGAGGAGGGTAGAGGTTGGGGTGAGGATCACAATGTTTTGAAAGGGATGAGATAGTCCATTCGGAAGTGTACACACACACACACCTTCATAAGGAATTTTGAGAATTTGAGCAAAGTTTTCGAGAGTGAGAGTGGTTTCGACAGTCTCGATGACGAAAGCAGTGAAGAGAGTTCCATTCAGGTTTCGAATGAAGCGAACACTTTTGTAAAATTAAAGAACGAAGACGAGGCAAATTTGTTCATTAATGTCGAGAAGACAATCAAAACCAATTGCCGCAAAAATGTTGCGAATATTTGGTTCGTCATCGAGGAAGTTAGGAAGGACGACCCGTCCTTCGTAAAAGAGTCGATTTATGAGAGACTTGTAAACCTCCCTTTCTTCGCCGGTAAAGCCTCCGATACGATGATACATGGGGATGTAGCAGGCGGTGTCATGATGATCAACGTCGGTTGATTTCGGCATGATGCACCTAAAATAAAAAAGAAATAAGAAAAGACATGATTGCTTCCAAATGCCTAAAGTTTTTTCGAAATGATTAGTTTTATCTTAGTTTTTATGATAATTAACAATGAAATCCCTTTTATCATCACCTTCCTTTTTTTTGAAATGTGTTTTTGATTTTATAAAAGAATGTGCATGGGTGTATTCCTTAACAAGGATCAAGATGCAATTTGGTAACTAAGGTTACTTAAGACTAATTACTTTGTGAAAAGAATTAGGGTGATTTGGTCTTAAGGAATTTAATCCTTAAAATTTGATTCTTGTAAGTAATTATAAACTAAGAGTTGATTATAGAAAATATGTATGAATTAAAACTTACAATTGGGAGTTTAGAGATGTGAAACAAGGTGAAACTTTGCAAGATTTGTCAATGGAGATTTCTTGGGGTGTGTGAGTTTCAAACAGTGAGAAGATGAGAAGAAGACATTCAGTTATGTTAGTTCCCCGGTTCTGCCGGTGCTATTCGGAGAACGGAACCGCCTTGGTTTTACAATGGCACCAGCCAGGGCTTGTTTTTAAAAATAAAAATATATTTTTATTTTATATATTTTTTTGTGTTTATAGTGTTATTGTTATTATTAGATTTTTTTGTGCGAGTGTAATATGGCCTCCTTATTATTTTTTTTGTTTTCTATAGAAACATAAAGTAATAAACGTAACAAAAGAAATAATGAAAGATTACATATACATTGATTCAACCAATAATGCGATACATAAAATAGGGAATACAACAGTAATATAAAAAGCTAGAATGAAGAACACGTCTCCATGCGAAAACTTGATCATAGGATATATGAGCATTATGAGAGAGATGATAATGGTGATCAAGACGGGGCTTCGGATTTCACAGATTTCTTCCATGAGGTAACCGGTGATAGCTTGAGAGAGGGAAATAAGAAGAGGTTTGACTTGTTTGAAATTTTTTGAATTGAAGGATAAATGAAGGAGGAGAGAGATGTGTGATTTTATATAGAGTAGAAGTGGCGATGGGTTATGGGGAGGTGTGAAGGAGGTTTTGAATTTAAAATGAGTTTTAACACCCGAGATTTTTGCGCTAAGACATCATATTGTAGATAAGGCATGGATTCGAAAATAGAGAGTGTTGAACTCGGGAAATGATGTGACCGGAATATTTTAATTATTTAACAGAGTATATATGAATAATTAACAGTACAATTTTATATAGCGATAGTAGAAGAAAGAGGTAGTGTACCTTATTAAAAATAGAAGATTTCGAATGGGAGCAACTGATTATCAAGGAAATTTTTACGGTTTTATATATAATTTTTATTTATTTAGATTTGTTCTAAGAGGAGAATATCATATTTAAGATTGAATTTATAAGATATTATAAAAATTTATTTGAACTCTTGTTTTTTTTTTGAAAATTCCATAGGATGCTGGTTTTTAGGTTTTGGTTAAGTCAGAAGGAAATTTACAAGTTTTAAAAATTTTAAGTCAAAAAATAATGTGTTAAAAGATAGGTGAGCCCATAATAGAGAGAAGCCCAAACCAAAGAGTGTTCAGATTCGCGGTTCTGTTGACTTACCTTAGCCGGTGCTGTTGGTTGATGGCACCGGTGGAACCGGCTTATTGGGCCAGCCCAAAACAGCCTCCTCTCTTTTGCAAATTTTTCCTACGCCGAGCTTTTTAAGAAAACATATAATGGAAGAATGTGTATATGCCTTATGTTTTTTTTGAAAAAAAAATATTTGATTGAATATTTGAAGATTTTTTAAATACAATTTATTTGAAAAATCTTCGGTAACTTGCTCTGGTACCAATTGTGGAAAACTAGAAAGAGGGAAGGGGGTTGAATAGTTTTCCAATTAAAAACTCTTTTTAATTTTTATTTCTTTTTCTCGTTTTAGATCTCAAAGTGAACGAATAAACATAATTAATAAACACATGATATGATATGATAAGTAAAGGATATGTGATACAGTATTTATAGTGGTTCGACTACAAGGTCACCTACCTTGCCCTACGCCACTCCCTGAGTCACCTACTCGAGAGTTCGAATACACTATTCACCAATACTCCTTTTTGACCGACGGAGAAGCCTCACAACACTGCTTACCCTTTTAACTAGTGCTAAGCTAAACACCAGGTTCTATATAGAAGAACCATGTCCCCACACAAGCTTACATCCTATTATGATACAAAGATAGATATCATGTTCCAACAATATGGAACATATTATGTTCATGTGCTTACCCTCTATTAGGTGCCAAACACCAACACCATTAACAACTTACACCAAACTCTTTTAAGTAACACATAGTCGTATGACTTTTATCTATTTGATTACAATGAATGTGAAATGATATCATGAGATCAGTGGCTTGATCCATGAGTGATGGGATACCCTTGTTCTAAGAGAGTCGAAGAACTTGATCCTCAAAGGGCATACTCGGTAGAACTTCTTTTATTAAGAAATCTACAAAACACTAAAATGAAAGAGTCATGATAGAAGATCAGTGATTAGCTAAATATTTAAAGAGAGAAGTTATATGAATGAGTGAATAAACCAAGAAAAATGAGTTGGTATTTATAGGCATGAAGATTACTGTAACCCGGTTCTGCCGGTGCCATTGGCAAATGGAACCGGCAGCCAAATTCAATGGCACCGGCCTACAGTAACCAAATCCGAATTTTAAATTACAAAATCTTAGAAGATCATAGGTAATCTTGCTAGATTGTTTTCAGATTTGGTAAGAGAGAGGTCCTTTATTAGTTTTAAAATATTTAAAGGTTTTTGTAAATATTTTCTAATAAAGTGGTTAAAATATATTTAAGTGGAGAGTTTGTTTATGAGAGAAGCGGTGTTAGAAAACTATTGGTTTAAAACTTATAACTTTTGTTGTTTTGTTAAGTTTATGTTTTGTTATTAAACAAAACAAAGAAAGATCGTAAAATATAAATAAATATTTTTACGGTTTATCTGCATTAACAGAAAAGGTTCCCTAGATTGCTTAGCTCTTTGACATAT